>PISX010019418.1:0-38182 GCA_004024625.1 Mellivora capensis | reverse complement strand
CATCTCCCCATGTCCTCCATGTTATTTGTTATGTTCCACAAATAAGTGAAACCATATGATAATTGACTCTCTCTGCTTGACTTATTTCACTCAGCATAATCTCTTCCAGTCCCGTCCATGTTGCTACAAAAGTCGGGTATTCATCCTTTCTGATGGAGGCATAATACTCCATAGTGTATATGGACCACATCTTCCTTATTCATTCGTCCGTTGAAGGGCATCTTGGTTCTTTCCACAGAAAAATTGTTTTTTTTTCTAACACAAACATTCTTTTCTTTGCAACGTCTGTAACTCAAATGCAAAAAGACTCTCCTTGTTTATTTACTTGGCATTTTTCTCCCCCAACATTGTCACCCAGCATATTTATTTCCTTTTAGGTCATCCTTTTTTGATTGACTTAACAGTTAATCCTAAGTCTTGTCACGATTACTGAAAGCAACTGGATTCTGTGTGATTTTTAATGAAGTCTTGCATTGTGATGTTTCAGTTCCATTTTTGGCTTGTGGTGATGACTTATTTGCAAAGCACAATGAGGGAAAAAGAGGAAAAAGGGAGAGATGAAAGCTCTGGGGCCATTCTGGTTTATTCCAGTCTTTAAATATGTTCTCAGCAGTTGTATCCTCCACACCCCATAAAACAACTGAAAGCTGAATATTGCCTAGATATAAGAAAGTACGAATTGATTATGGCCTCTTAGAAACTCCATACCCTGTGGAGCTGCCGGTGGTGTTTTCATCTCTTTAAAAATGTTTCCACTTTGATTCCTCTTTTTTCCCTTTAGAATCAAGCTTTGTAGTTAATTGCTGATAACACCCTTTTTTAATTTAGTCTTATATTGAGCAATCAAGTCTGCTTTCTTCTCTATCTAGTTTCCAAAAATCTTGGCTCTTTTAAGGATTTTTCCCCCTGAGGATAGCGAGTTTCCTACAAGCTAACAACAAATGCGTTAAATATCCATCCCAAGAAAAACGGCAATCTGAGTTTAAAAAAAAAAAATGTTCTTAAACTGAGTTTTGTAATTATGACTCTGGAGAATAACTTACCCTGTTTAAATCACCCAGGACATTTACCCCATGAGTTTACACATGTTAAGGTGCTGACTAAGACAATCTGAACACTGAAGCAATCTCCACTTGACCTAGGACAGCTGTGTCCTACTTCATGTATTTATAACATACCATCTACTTCCATCCAAGGTCTTTTTTTAAATCAAAATAAATACTGAGTATTGATTCCAAAGGGTATACAAAATATACGACTTGGGGCCAGGGAAAGAGGCATAGGTATCTTCTAATATAGCCCGATAATAAAACTTGTTAATTGTTACGTTGGGGTTTTAACACAATAAGCAAAAAATAGGTAAAGGCTGAAGAGGGGACTCAGGTTTAGCTATGGGGCAATGGCCCCAGGTGTCCCGGTGCCAATGAGTAAAATGCCCAACGTGTTGGTGGATCTAAAAGGTGGAGTGTAGTTAAAAGTGGCTGATCAGTAAAGAACATGGCAGAACCAGCTGGCCAACAGTCAGCATCACATTACATTTCTATTTCCCTTTACCATCTTTCCTGTCTTTAATCTCTAGCTGATCTCATCTAGCCTTCTCTCTCGTCTCCTCAAGGGTAAATTAAAATAACAGAACAAAAACACATAAACAAGGAGAACATTGGTTTCAACAGAAGAACTGGGTAGACAACAAAATCTCATATTTCTTCTAAAGAACTATGAAAATACTCAAAGCCTTTCTAGCTCTTTAAAGTAAAAGTGCAGATCCTCAGAGAGATGGGAGCATTATAGCAGACATTAAATAAAGCAAGCACAGAGCACATCCAATGCCTCAGAGATCATTTTCACACTTTAGCTGGTTTAACCAATCTTAGGGAACAATTAATATCTTCATTTTTCTACTGCGCTCATTTCCCTACATTTTTAAACACAGTGTTAGGAGCAACATAAATGACTGTGTCATTATGTTCACTATTGCTACTAGAAATGTATTGGGATTTGGAAAAGTATCTTAAACGCAGATATGTTAAACTTAAGTCATTTTTGGTGTTTTGGACACTACTTCCCCTTTTTTTTTAAATTAGGGGAATTTTTAAATGAGTGCTGCCTATTTGCCAGCACTCCGCAGGTGCCAGTGTGTTCATCCTTTCTCCTTGTTTCCCTATCAGGGAAATATTGTAAGTTACATTTATACCCCCCCCCCCAAAAAAGGAAATAGAGGATTTTTTGGTGTTTCGAATCCTAAAAATGTCTACATTTTAAAAGAGTCCAGTCCATGGGCTAAATGAAGATAGTAGACTTTTAAGGGCCAGTGGCAGCACAGATGGATTCCTCTGGAAACAAGCCACTGTAGGTATGCAGTAGCACATTTGATTGTTAGGGAGACAGTTCCTGAAGTTGGCAAGGTCAGATGAGATTGGTTCAAGTTTAGTGTTTTAACTATTTTCTTATTTGTAGGTGGCAGATTATTAAACAAATATTCTTAATCATACCTAACAATTAAAGGTGCCAATTCCTAAATTTGTTCTCTTGAAAAGGGGGCCTTAGAACATTCTTAAGAAAAAGTTGCAGACTCCAAAGATGTATAGGCATATATCACTTTTTTGTTTTTTAATTTAGGAATGAAAATCCATTCAGCAGTCAAAAGCAACATTCTAGTTCTCAATCTATTGTCTGGAAATCATTAAAAAAAATGGGACAGTAAATATGCACATTCCTGTCATTTTTAGAGAGCATGCTTCTAAAGGCATAGAAAACTTAGTTGAAATAAAATTTAGATCACAGAAACAAATGTGCCCACTTTTTTAATATAATAAGTTTAAGTATCTTCAAATTAAGGCTTGAAGTTTTGATCTATCTCATTGTTAAAGTTACTCATGCTCAAGAAATTTCATTGCAATATTCTCTGAAGAGATTTTCTAAGTTTAGAATAAAATCTTTCACTAGAGAGTCTTGCAAAACCCTATTATGATCATTCAAATGTAAAAGGAAAATATAGGTAAAAGACTCCAGTAAAAACATTCTTGAAATGTTATCAACATATTACATATATTTTCAAATGTGTTAAAAAATTTGGAGTTTTTCAACGACCTGTGATGCTGGAGCCAAACCCTCTAGACATTTCTCCTTTGAGAGCTCGTACAATGCCAAACTGTCCATTGTAGCCGCCAGAGAAACATTTCAAGGCACTAGCCCTAGAAAGGTACCCCATGTGTAGGTCCTGATGGTCTTTATTATCAGCAAGGGGGCCCAGTGGCTTGCACAAACCAGTTCCAGCCATACTCTCAGTGTGGAAGATCATTTCCGTCATTTGGTTCCAGCCATGTTCTAAGGCAGATGTTTTCTCCATCCTACTCCCTCTGACAAATTTCTTCACCCCAGAGCACTGGATGTTCTGTGGCAGCCATACCCTCTTTGAAGAGAACTGGACTCACCCTCGGAAAGTTCTTCTAAGTTCTCTGTTCCTTTATAGTCTGTTTCCTGACTGGACTCTGACTGATGTACTAATTCTGCTTTTGAAAGAGCTTATTATCATGTCATAGAAAAAGGAAAATTACATCCCATTCTACATTAAAGAAATCATATGATCATTAATTATCTTAACAAATAGGAAATCTACTAGCAAGACATTGAAAACTGCTAAGAGAAAAGCTGTATTATGATAGACCAATGGTATTACTAAAAATAACATATATATTTGAAATTATTGTTATTTTATTACTATGGCTTGGAGAATAAATTATTTTTAAAAGTGACTTCTTATGAGAAGATGGTATTCCCCATTCTGAAATAACTATAAATTATATAATGGCTACTATATAAAATGATTACAAAGTATTATACTTTATAGCAGGATAAAGTAAGAATATGAATGTGAGAGACTAAGTTTTATCAGCTCTATCACAAGAATCATAATATTTAGCTCTCAGGCCATTTCAACTGATTATGATAGTGACTATTAAGGCATCTAGTACAACACCTAGAATATTAGAGACAATAAAAGGACTGAATGATACATGTGAGAAAATCTTGTCATCTTTTTAGGGGTTGGTAGAACCCACACTGCAATTTTCAAGATTGCAATTTTAACTCCAAAGCCCATACTCTTGCTAATATAGTAAGTATAATTTGGAAATGGAGAGTAGAATAGAAAGAGGCACATGGGAGGCAAGTAACACAATGTATTGATGAAAACGTCCTGTCTTCAGCAAATCTGAGTTATTCTGATGTGTTCTTGATGTATATCTTGTGTAACTGTAAACTGTAATATTACTGTGGAGTGATTTAAAAATACCTGGTACGTTCCTTCTTTGCTATCAATCACACATACCCCTGCCCCTGGCCCTTCCTGGTCCAGAAGCAGCTAGGTTCTTTCCAGCACAATGCTGACAGCCAGTACATTGAAATCAGAACTGACTTCCAGAATGAAACACATTTCCCATCACTGCTAGATTGTGACAATATCTGTAAATAACTTTATGTGACCCAAAAGGCAGGATGTTAAGGAGGTAAGGTAGGCAAGAAGAAAAAAATATTGTCAACTTTTTTCAAGTGTTCTACTAGATAAAAAGGAGAAGAGATTGGGACAGAAACTATGAGGTAAAGGGATACAATAAAGCCATCTGAATTCAGCCACGGCTTATTTAGCATAACTAGAGTTAGAAAGTGCTATAAGCTATGCTACATAGGAAGGGCTAGATGTGAAAGCTCTATAGTTAATAGAAAGGCAAATAAGAATAAAACCAGAATAGCAGACATTTGATCCCAGCTATAGTGTAATAGGAAGAACTTGAAATCCTATTATAACAGACACATCAAAATGAAAATTAACATGCAATAAACACCTTCTCAAATGCACAGCTGATGCCTTGAAGTGTATCTCAAGGAGGCAGTGATGAGGAGAGAACTAAAAACAGAGCAATGGGATCCTAGGCTTACACTGTGGCTGCACTGGGTGAAGTTATGTGGCTACGGGTTATCTTTCAGGGGTGTCTAGGTCTTTCAGATAAGATTCACACAGACATGAGTTAAGAGTTTTGAGAACTGAATAATGCAGTGTTCAAATACAATCATGTGGCCGAACTAAAAAAGACACACTCAATAAAAGTTTGCACTAGGGAAAAGCATGTGCCCGCTGCGATAGGGAGCTGCAAGAATTTTTCAAAATCAGCATAGGCTGTATAAATTTGAACACCATATCCCGATGTAGTTCATGCTCCTATTTATGCATTTGTGAGTGTAACTTCTTATCATTTTTACCCAAAGTTTAAAGAAATGACCATCCAAATGAAATAAAACAATATTCTAAGTAACTTATAGTTTTAAAAATTCAGAATATGTAATGACTAGAAATAATTTAGTACTAATAATGAAAACAATGTATAAGACTGTATAGAATATAAGTAGTTCTTAGAAAAAGGTATAACTTTAATACTTATATTGCAAAAGAATAAAGTCCAAAAATTATTAATTATCTCAGTCAAGCAATTAGATAAAAGGTATATAAGCAAAAATTACATCATAATGTTGAAATTTATAGCCATTCCCTTTAGAGTCTATTAAACATTGTACTGCCCATGTTAATCCACACAGTAAAATGGGAATGAAATATTTGAAAAGAAAAGCATACACATCTCATTTTTTACTTAAAATATAATTATCTATATAGAAAATTCAAGAGAATCTTCAAGCACTCAACACTAATTAGCATTAGTAGCTTATAACAAAGGTAGTAAGTTTGCTACAGAAAATTAATTTGACCCTATACAGTCAATAAAAGGTTAAAAAAATGTATTCTTAAGATAGCATACGATGAATTAGCAAAATATATATGGAACAAAAATGTGGAGATCTTTCTGGAGGAAAGGTATAAACACTTAATGGAAGTCATGACAAAAAGAAATAAATAGAGTCCTCATTCATGGATGTGGGTACTCATGGAAATGAGTACATGGAAATGGAAGAGATTTCCTAATTTTCTATGAATACAATGCATTTCTCATAAAACCACCAAAAATGTTTTTCACAGAACTTAGATTACTGAACAAAATCTTACATAGAGAGACAAAGGACCTAGTATAGCTTGGTAAATTTTAAAGAAAAAGTTGGTGAGGGAAACTATACTCACACCTAACGATATTCATTCCCCTGAAGTTCACTGGCAACAATTCATGTACCAAATGTTAAGAGCTTATAATAAATCAATGAACAAAACTGATAGAGATCTCTGACTTCATAAAGATTCATTCTGCTTGGGGACGTTGTAAGGTAATTAAGAGAGTGTTGTATTTTTCAGGATTAGACATGAAAACAAGGGATAAGAATAGAGTCCACAGAATAATACATGTACAGAAATTTGCTAAATGATAGTAGATTTACCATCATTTAGATTTACTAGGGGAATAGTAGATATTAATAATTAAATATTTAATAAATAATGCAGAAACAATAATTTATTCACATAAGAAAACAAAATTAGAACCTTACTTCACATTATAAATACATAAATTCTGGGTCAATTAAAGATCTCAACAAGAAGGAGTATATTGTATTGATTTTTGGGAAAAAAAGATGGCATAGGTAATTTTTATACATTGGATTAAGAGATTTATTAGATATGAATAGGTACAAACCAAAGAAGGAAAATATTGATCCATTTGACTACACAAAAGACAAAAACAAAACAAAAACCAAAGAATGCTCAGAATATCAAAATAGCATTAAAAAGTGAAAATATAGGGGCACCTGGGTGGCTCAGTGGGTTAAAGCCTCTGCTTTCGGCTCAGGTCATGATCCCAGGGTCCTGGGATCGAGCCCCACATCGGGCTCTCTGCTCCGCGGAGAGCCTGCTTCCTCCTCTCTCTCCCTGCCTGCCTCTCTTGCCTACTTATAATCTCTGTCAAATAAATAATAAAAAATCTTAAAAAAAAAAGTGAAAATATAGACCACAGACTTGGAGTAGATACTTGTCACATATTTAATAAACACAGAATAGGTATCCGGAATATATAAAGAACCACTAAAAAGCAGTAAGAAAAAAGGCAAACATTTCAACTGAAAAAGATAAAGGACATTAGCAAACATTTCACAGAGGTGAAAACCCAAATGGCTAATAAACGTGTGAACAGATGTTCATTTTAATAGCAATCCATAAAATGTAAATTAAAACAAGGCATTATTTTACATCCATCAGGTTGGTAAAAACAAAATGTTGACAATAACAAATGTTGTTAAAAGGGTCTAGCAGAAAAAGTTCTCATCACATGCTTATGGGCATCTATCTGAATTGTAGCAACAATTCTGAAGAGCAACCTGTCAAGATCCAGTAAAACAGAAGTAGAAATTACTCTATTAGCAATTATCTCATGAGAGGGCTCACTTTCTGGGTCTGTCCCTGTAGGTATACCATGAGACATGAACAGAAAAGCATTTATTAAAACATTATTTTTAATAGAAGTAAATGATAAACAACCTTAAGCATCAATGAACAGAATAAAATATGAAAGTGAATGAATTGTGATATTTATATAATAAAATATTGTGTAGTAGCTAGTGAACTAAGGTTTCATTTCTTGACATTGATGAATTGCAAAACATAATATTTAACAAGTACATCAGAATGTCCAGTACAAAATGATACAATATTTCCAAGTTGAAACGTGCAAATGATCTTTTTACTAATATATGTTCATATATACGTACATGTATAGCATACATAAAACTCCATGGTCAGATTTTCTCTGCATATGGAGGGAAAGAATAGGCGATAAGTACACCTTCTAAGACTCTGCAAGCCTCAATGTCGTATTTTTACTTTATCAAAAACTATGAGGCAAATATGGCAAAATATAATTTGATAAATTGAGATGTGTATTCAGATATTTATTAGTATCCTTTTTGCTTAAAATACTTTCAAAATTTTAAGAATATCCTTTAAAAAGTTAAAGAACAGCAGTCATGGATTCTGATACATTTTAATTCTTAGAGACTCAGACATGAAACATTAGACGTGAGACATTAGACATTCCTAACTAGGAATTGGCCCCAATGCCCAGCCAGAGAATATTTAAGAAGAGATTAGTATATACACTTTGGAGAGAAAATAGATAAGCCTTCAGCATCTCCTTTGCTCTTTTCTCTGAATGAAGATAAATATATGAAGGTTTCTAGGTGCTATCTATGATTAAAGCAGGAAAGCTTCAGCTCAAGGAGTAAGAGCCATGTCTAGCAATGCCAGCAAAAGGCAGAAAGAAGGGGACAATTACTAAAAATGAACTGTGTACCACTCAGGACAGGAAGTACTCTGCTCAGATTTTCTTTCTTTTCTTTTCCTTTCCTTCCTTTTCTTTTTTCTTTTCTCTTCTCTTCTTTCTTTTCTTTCTTTCTTTCCTTTCTCTCTCTCTCTCTTTTTTTTTAAGATTTTATTTATTTGAGAGAGAGTGCAGTGAGAGAGAGAGAGAGAGAGAGAGAGAGCAAGAGCAAGAGCGGAGGTGAGGGGCAGAGGAAGAAGCAGACTCCCTGCTGGGCAGGGAGCCCATTGTAGGCCTCAATCCTGGGATCTGAGATCATCACCTGAGCCTAAGGCAGACGTTTAACCGACTGAGTCACCCAGAAGCAACCAGGTTATTCCTTCTTATCTGGCTAATCCAGGGTGTTTTTCTGTTTTTTTCCCTGTTCAATATCTAGTAGCAGCAACAAGAATGGCCATAAATGCTAGGATTCAAGATGGTTAGTAGAAAAAAAAGAAAAATCCCTGACGTGCAATTTCTTATAAATGTTCAGGCCTAGTAAATGCAGCTGCTTTGAATTACACATCCAGACCAAAAAACATAAATGAGGAAACTGAAAGAGGCAAGAAACCAGGAAGCAATGAAATTTTTTTACCCTTGGCCTGGGAAACAGGATATTTGAAATCTAATCTCCCTATTCTCTTAAATAACTGCTTTTTTTTTAATGTCTATATCTTATTTATTTGTTTGTTTTTTAAAATTTTTTTTTATTTTTTATAAACATATAAAGTATTTTAAATAACTGCTTTTTTAAAAGGCAAATGCCTTATCCTTTTGGGGTTTCAGTCGTATTTACAATATGAAAGCATTTAATGTTAATTCTCTTTTAAAAGTCCCATATCCTTTAAAGTCTTAATTGCTACTTGGAGATTATCATCTTTTTGACATGGAGTTGAACAGATAACTATCATTCCTAACATCCCCCAAATAAGCTCCTTGTCAGTCCAAGCCTAGTACTTCTGTAGTCAACCCAGCAATGCCATACAGTCCTTATCATTGGTCATGGTATGGTATTATAGTATTCCAGTGGCACTTATTAATTCACACCATCCTGGTGAAGTAGGACCCCTATGGTTACCTCTATTTCCCAACAGTGTCAGTCAGCAAGAAGTAGTAAAGGTTGTCTGCTGTTGGTTAAATCGCTGATTATATAGGAACCTGGTATTTAGATTTTTAAAAAATTTTTATTTAAATTCCAGTTTGCTAACAGATAGTTTCAGATGTACAATATAGTGATTCGACACTTCCATACAATACCTGGTGCTCATCACAATTGCCCTCCTTAACCCCCATCACCAGTTCAACCCATTCCCCACCTCAACCCAGCTCCCCAAGAATTTGGTATTTTTTTATGATTTTAGATTTTATTTACATGAGAGAAAGAGAGAGAACACATGCATGGGTGAGCAGGGGGAGGGGCAGAGGAGAAGGGTTAGGAATGGGGCAAGTATCTTAAGCGGACTCCACACTGAGTGTGGAGGCTGACATGGGGTTCAATCTCATGATCCCCAGATCATGACCTGAGCCGAAACCAAGAGTCAGACACTTAACCAACTGAGCCACTCAAGTGCCCCCCAAAATTTGGTATTTGAATAAAATACTTTCAACCATGTTTATGACAACTAAGACATTTCGCATTGCTAATGCCCTTTTGACAATTCCTGGAGTGTGATACATTCAAGAAGTCTATGTTTGGTGCATCTTTTACAAGAACTGAGTGTGCTTTGTAAATTACTGTCTCAATCTCAGGCCCGACACTTGTTAAAGGAGGCACTCTGAGACAGGTTTCCCTCCTCTCTGCTTATTATATTGAATTGAATTGTATTTATCTGTGAAATTCTTTGAGGATATGGCAAAGTTTGAATCTAATGGTTCTGTGGTCAAACTAAAGACTTCAGAGAGTTCCCTAAGATGAGCCACATCAGACTTCTTTCTGTGAAGCCTCTCCATGGCTCACATTTCAAATCTAAATTATATGAATGACCTGACATCCCCGTGTATCAGCTCACTAACAGAAATGTGTAGGGACGTATCCAGATGTAGTTGGCATCTTAGTTCTGTGTGTAAGTGATATCTGTGCTTTACTGAAGCTAAACACTTTTCCACACCAAGCTGCACAACGATGATTGCAAACCGGGGAGCTGCGACTTTGGTAAATGAAAGCAATACTAACGGAGTTCAAAATGCTGTGTTAACAGTTCACTGATCATTTTATGGGAATCACATCTACTATATATCTTCATACTGTGACAAGGAATCTTTCCTCACTGAAAATAAGGCTAAACTCATCAGTAAAGAGGAAAGAAACACTATAAAGACAGAATAACACACACTCCGGACTCCAGCTGATATACGACTTGGTAATACCACTATTACGGAAGTTAAAATGTATTCAGCACTTGCTATTTTCTAGGCCTTTATTCTAAGTCTTAAAACGTGTGTTCTCACAGAACACTCACAGCAACTCTATGGATTAAGACACTATTGTCACCTCTTTTATATTGACAAAGCAAAAAGAATTGTCAGTAATTTGACCAAAGTCCCACAGATGGTAAATCATAGCACGCAGATATGACCCCAGACAGTGTGGGGTGAAAGCTAGTACTCAGGTACAATTCCTAGACACTTTTGTTTTAAAGTAATATTTGTTCCCCTTATTAAAAAAATATATATTGCTAGCCACATAAGCCAAAAGAAGAGTTCTTTGAAAATAAAACTATTTTATGTGTTTGTTTTTTCTGCTTGTTTATGTCTCGTGAAATCCTATTGGAAAAATGCTCACACTATGAAATCTAGGTAAAAACCTTTATTTTTGGCATGTCTTTTACAATCACATCCAATTTCAGACAACATAGCCCATCAGCCATTTTTCTTCCTATCTGATTTCCACTGAATCTACCAGTTAGCAAAATTTTGATTTGAGAAACAATGGGCAAAAAAATGTATCATGGTTTAAAATATCTCAGACCAGAAGTTTCCCAGCTGTTGGGAGACTTCCTAGCACTGCTCCTCAAAAGGCCAGAGTCCTAGAATCAAAGTCCTTCCCCTACATATGTTCTACTTTCCCTTTTGTCCTTTTCAGTAGAACATGTGCATTCTCAAAATCCAAAATATTCTCTATTTTAATGTGAGTCTTACTGTGGGCATAAATTTTGCAAGATGTCCTCATTCTATACATAGGTTATTATACAAAAGTTGTTACAAAGCTTATAATAGGAATAGCTTTCCTCATAGATATAATTTTATAAATGATAAAAATATTTTCAAGGCAGGCCATGCAAGGGTATTTAAACTAATGTCTATTGAGGTTTCTAGCTAATGGTACAATCTATTCACAAAATTGTCTTTAATAGCATCTCTCAGAAAATGCATTTTTTTACATGAAGTGGACACATCTTCCTTTATTGGTAATGGTGAGGGTACAGACAGACTGACATAAGATAGATTTTACTGGCACTAGTAACATGTTAAGAGGTCTTCTTCACGTAGTAAAACCACCTATTTAGAAACAAAACAAAATAAATGATAATAGTGAACCTTAAGTGATCTACATGTCTGTCTATTCATCAGTCTATATTTACAGCCATATATACCTGATACTGTTCTAAATGTTTTAAACAATTTAACTCATTGAAACATCAGGACAAACTGATGGACTAGATTCTTTGATTACCTGTATTTTACTGATGAGGCAGCAGGGATAGTAGACTACATGATTTGCTCAGGTTCACACAACTATGCGTGGTGGAACTGGGATATGCAGTCAGACTCGAGTCTGTATTCTAATCACTATGCACCTCTATTTGATCACGTTAAGACAGAGCTCCTCCTGCGATCCATTCTGCCACGGGTGGGACTGAGAGCTTCAATTCAGTTACTCCAAATGTTTGTTTTTATAAACGGAATATTTATATGTTGAGTGTTCAAAGCCTGAGATTCTCTTTATTCATTAATATATAATCATGATTCTTTTCCTCATTTTCCCTATCCCCTGTTCTGTTCATTTCTTCTGGCCACAGAGGAAAAAGTCCCAACTTCAACTCTTGATTTTAGAGTTGAAGGGTTCTCAGTATCATGCAGGTTTTCACTCTGGAACTCCCAGATTTTTTTTTTTTTTTCCCTCAAAGAATTTTTGCGAATAGGCTCTCTTTCCCTCTCTGTACTGTAAGAAGTTTCAAGGTGTCTGGAAACCCCTGGAATTATATACATGTTTCTGGAAAAATGGACAATGACTAAACTGATTATCAGAGTAACTTCTAGATCTTATCACCTCAAGACTGATTGATATGGTTTAGGAAATGATCAATATGCTCATCTGCAGTCATCATAACTGAAGATGAGGGCGGAGGCATGTAGACTAACTTATCAAGCGATTCCATTTTAGAGAATGTCCATACACACAGTATTGTTAGTTAGCAATGAGTATCCACAGAACGCTTATTTTTCTAATTACATTCAGTGAAACACTTGTGTTTCTCAAGATGTTTTACATATTCTACATGTACCTCCAAACACACTCATATACCCACATATACAAACCCATTTAATAGATTCGCAAGAGGGATTTTCTACTACATTCTCTTCTCAGAAATTCACAACTAAAGTCTGAAAAGCCTCATGCAGTAGAAACTAATTTAACTAATTTAGCAAACTCCAAAAGAATTTGATCTATAAAGTACTTTTTTTGTGAAATAATTTGGAAAATTGTCTTTTCAACTAGAATAATTACATATAAGGATTTATGATATATATTTTAATATGTATTAGCTAGAATATTTTAAAAATTGGGTTTGCTATAGTCATGATGGTAATATTTTTTTTTAATTTATTTTATTTTGTCAGAGAGAGAGAGAGAGCGAGCGAGCACAGGCAGACAGAGTGTCAGGCAGAGGCAGAGGGAGAAGCAGGCTCCCTGCCGAGCAAGGAGCCCAATGTGGGACTCGATCCCAGGATGCTGGGATCATGACCTGAGCCCAAGGCAGCCGCTTAACCAACTGAGCCACCCAGGTGTCCCATGATGGTAATATTTGAACCAGGTACAGGAACACAGACCTCTCTACAATTATTCAAATGAAAAAGTATCTGTGAATAAATGATCAGCAAGAAGAAAGTGACATTTCCCTTTACCTAAATTTAATTGCTGATCAGTCAGAAGTGGGCACATTTCAAAATGCTGTTGTATGCAACAGCTGTGCAATCATTTATTTTAATTAAATTATTTCTAAAATGGGTCCTTAGAAAAAAAATCACACATCGCCCTCTTTAGTATTTTCTATAGATCAGGTCAATTGCAATAAATGGTGTGCTCACATATTCACTTGCTCCTTATCTAGTTTACAGGACAACAAAATTCATTCATTAGCACAAAAATTTGTTGAAGAGGGGCGCCTGGGTGGCTCAGTGGGTTAAAGCCTCTGCTTTCAGCTCAGGTCATGATCCCAGGGTCCTGGGATCCAGCCCCACATCGGGCTCTCTACTCCACGAAGAGCCTGCTTCCTCCTCTCTCTCCCTGCCTGCCTCTCTTGCCTACTTGTGATCTGTCAAATAAATAAATAAAATCTTAAAAAAAAAATTGTTGAAGAGCAAACCACGCTGGAAAAAAAAAAGAAGTTTTATGATCTTTATATTATTTCTAGATGTTGGAGAGGTTTTCCCCCCCAGCATCTCTTCATTGCTACTTTTTTTTTCTTTTCTTTTCTTTTTTTTTTTTTTTTTTTTTTTTTTTTTTTTTTTTTTTTTTTTTTGGATCTGTCTACTAAGAAGAATTTTAGATAGACTAAGCAGCATCATAAAACTTTATTGCTTGAAGCTCTCCTTCTGGCTTCCCATGGCTCAAGAGTCTTCCTTACAGAGTCGTGAGGGAAAGTCTCCCTTCACACCCTCCCTAGAATCTGTTCCCTCTGAATAGATAATCATTCAGCTGTAGCCAGCAGCTGCTGCCTAATGTAGTCTCTAAACCTAATGCAGATTCCTAAGGGACTTAGAAAGTCATTTAAGAATCTGTGTTGGTGGAGCATATGAGAGTTGCTCAAAAACTAGAGTGTACTCAGGCAGCACACTGCTTCTCCCTTCCTCATGACCATGCCCCTGAAGTACTGTCACTATTTAAGTATTCAGATAAGGTTGGCTTCGTTCATCTTAGCTCTTAGCATCAGCTCACAGAGGAAAGCAGGCCACAGTTGTGCCCCACTTCTGCCCTGTGTACCAAAGAGTACATAGCATCTGGTACTCTTTTAGCACTGTCATCATTGTCTCTGGTGGAACATGACCTGATTATAAGCAGAACTGTCCAGATAGAAGAAATGCTTGGACACTGAAACCAACCTACTTACCTTTCTTTATATACCCAAGCCTAAGCCATCTACACGGAATTCCAGACATCTGAGAAAGAAAACACTTTAGAAGGTAGGCACCTAGAAAATTTCACTACCTGAACACACAATTCCATTATATTCTTTTACATATAAAAGTGTATCCTCACAGAATACGGCAAGACAAAATTAATGAGAAATATGTGAATCAAATTGTTGTTTTGATTCAATCAACTTTGTGACATTTCTTTTACAAAAGTAGGAGAATATTCTAAGAATCTAGAACCCAGAAACCAAGCAAATATGGTTTAAATGCATGACCTTCAGGTTATAATCTTTCGTTTAGTGACAACAAACTTTGCACTATTGCTACAGCATACAGTTAATACCAAAACCTTCATTTTTTGTCATGTGCTTTCCCTTTGATGGGAATACCTTAAACTTCTTCACTTGGTAAACAATGGCTTATCCTTAACATAAGTTTCACCTGGCTAATATATGACCAAGGTAAAAGACTCACTGCAAAAGGACAACTGCAATCACTGACTAAACTGTTCGCTCTCCTTACATGATAACTTGTGGATTTCTCATTTTACTATGACTGACTGATTCTGCATATTTGTTTGGTATCGTCACAAGAGCTGCAAGTAACGGCATGAAAATCTGATTCGCATGAAATGATATCTACTGGTTGCCAAAATGAAAAGACAGCCTAAGGTTTCATAAGAGAAAATAAGAAATATAACCAGCCATATAAAAGCATACCTGCATATACCTGTTTTTCAAGTGAAGACATACATGAGTATCAGGCATTTAAAAGCCACAACTATGGAAATGAAATACATGATGGACAGTAAAATCATTTTTAAGTACTATAAGTTAGACCATGATAATTAAATGTAAAATGGTACTACATCTGTTATATGATTTCTTCCACATTTTAAAGTCATTATTATATGAAACATTGGGTTTCTGCACTAGATGGAAGATTCTCCTGCTACAGAAATTTAAGAAAGTCATTATTAGCAATGCCTGCATTAAATTCCTCCATGATTTTATTAGTTATCTATATACTAAGTAAGTTATAATATCCTCCCTGATTTCTCTCTGAAAATCCTCTGAAAGATAAACTTAATTTTAGTCTAAAGGGCATCACTGATTGAGATCAAGCAATGAACTCACAAAGACCACAAAACAGCAGAAGAAGCCAGCATCCACCAGTGAATTTTAAAACTGTCTGGAAATATGCACATCCTCAGTGTTGTCTCTGGTCCACTGATGTTGTTTTTAGCCCATGACTTGCAGTTAGCCATATGACAAAGTGATCGGCTTCCACTTTAAAGCAAAGACTGCAGGGGCATGGCAAGTTTCTGCCAATTCTCCCCTCTGCTTCCCATCATAAGGAGATCATGTTCCAGACAGTCACACCCTCTGAGTCCACAACGAGAAGATGTTTGGAGAAGACGGAAGTAACATCCTAGAGCAGAGCTTCAGCAAACAGCCACAGCCAGAGCCGCTGACAGGTGCTGCACCAGACATAGAATGACCTGCTTAACAGAGTACCTAACACATACTAAGAACTCAAGAAACCTCAGCTACCATTATAATTTGGCTACTATCACTGGAGGAATAATCCAAATACGTAAGAGAGGACCCATTCATAAATTGTTGTGGTACAGCAGTGATGAGGCAGCAGGAGGCTGGCTGAGGACAAAGCAAAAGCTGGCACCTTGCACCCCCTCTCCACCCGCTCCCCTCGATAATATGTGTGACATTCCTCAGGCACCCCTGGCTGCCCTAAAAGAAAAACAAATAGTCAACTTGCAGAGATCACAATCCTGCAAGACGGGAGTCTCCCTTGGTTTACCAATGTCCTAGAGATTTACAACAGAGAAGCTATCTTTTCAATAGCACAATTTCCAGAGACAAATAACTCAGTTCCTCAAGTCCTAATATCGCCCTCCCCTCCATAAAAACTGAAGGAGGCTGAGGCAGAAGGAAATGTAAATAAAGTTAGATTTCTTCTAAACCTAAATCTCACTAACAAGGACACTTGATAGGAGAAATGTGAAACTTTATCTCTAGATCTCCAAGATAGTGTGGAGAATCATTCCCAAGCATATGGCCCACTGATATACATCTAAAAGGTCTCACAAGAAGATTTTTACTACTAGTTATAAATAACCTTTCTCCCAACAATAGCTAGCCCCTCAAGGTCCTGGAGACCTTGCTTCCAAAATTTCTTAGAGACTTATGTCATCCCTAATCCCCTCCCCAGGTTACAAGTATATAACAGACCACTCCTCACATTCCCGGGGCAGCAGCTCTTTCTGCCCACCGGTCCTGTCCCCGTGCTTTAATAAATCACCATTTTGCACCAAAGATGTCTCAAGAATTCTTTCTTGGTCATCAGCTCTGGACCTCACCCCACCGAACCTCACCTAGGTTCTAGAACTTCATCAGTGTGAACCAATGAGACAGAATAGAAAACCCAGAATTAGACTTTATTACAAAGAAAATTTAAGTATTTGATAAATTCCATATAACAAATTAATAAAAGTATTTGAGGGGCGCCTGGGTGGCTCAGTGGGTTAAAGCCTCTGCCTTCGGCTCAGGTCACGATCCCAGGGTCCTGGGATCGAGTCCCGCATTGGGCTCTCTGCTCAGCAGGGAGCCTGCTTCCCCTTCTCTCTCTCTCTGCCTGCCTCTCTGCCTACTTGTGATCTCTGTCTGTCAAATAAATTAAAAAAAATAAAATCTTCAAAAAATGACTTAACATAGAAAGTATCCATTATCAAGTGAGACCAACTGCAGTTCAAGTATTCTGATTTCAACTGCATTTTCTTTCCTATCAACATGTAAAGATCTGTGTTCTGCAAAACTATACATTTTGAATATTAAACGGTGATAGAATAAAGGATCAGAGACAAAATTTTGCAATAGAATGTTACAATTTACAGATAGGTGTATGTAAAGTTGAAATTGTAATTTGAGGTAAAAATATTTAGTAAAAGTCATTAAAGCTTTATTTCCTATTATCTTAATAGTTACTCTTTTGATGGAAATATATATCTAGTACTATTTGAAAACATAAGATTTTCCTTTTATTCATGGTTTTTTCCTATATAAACAGTAAGTAGAGTTAATTTAAAATACGAAGAAAAAAGATATATGAACTTTACCATTCAGAAGTTATAAATCACACTGTGTTATTTGGGACTAGTCATGATAGCTTGTCTATATTATATCCACAGCTATACCTGTCAAAGGTTTTATAAAATTTAGATCACACATTATATAGTCAGCTTCATATCCTGGATCTTTTTTTCATTGTGAGTGATTTCTATTTCTTAGGTATTCTTAGAAAATATTTTATTAATATGATAATTGCAAATAAAGGTTTGCTGAAATATTGACCTCTTAGATAATTTTTGTTTACATATTTTGTTGTTAAAAGAGCTATTAAGAAATTCATCCCTTTTTGAAATTATGCAAATGTTATTCACATTGTAAACATTATTGAATGATTAGGTAACTGATGCATATCAACAAATTGCTTTCTATATAGGTTGTACCAAATTTTTACTCTCATGTTAAATATGTATGAAAGTGCTATCTTAATATATGCTCACTAGGAATGTTACCTTTTTAAAAATTTTGCTAGTTTTATAGCTAAATTCTCTTTATTATTCTAATATATTTTCTTTCAAATACTTTTTTTTTTAAAGATTTTATTTATTTATTTGACAGACAGAGATTACAAGTAGGCAAGAGAGGCAGGCAGGGAGAGAGAGGAGGAAGCTGGCTCTCCGCGGAGCAGAGAGCCCGATGTGGGGCTCGATCCCAGGACCCTGGGATCATGACCTGAGCCGAAGGCAGAGGCTTTAACCCACTGAGTTAAGTTATTCATTTTTTGAAGTCATTTTTTGAAGAAAAAATACCTTGCAGCTTATTTTTTTCTAATAAATAGCAAATTATTTAAAAATTTTAAGATGATTAAAGATTGCTGAATGTTTCCCAGATCATAGAACATCATCTGAAAATCATTGCAGCCATCTGTTCGCAATCACGAGAGATGTGAGAGAACAGTTAGTAAAGATACACTGAACACCCCAGGCTGTAACAAGGAAGTACCTCTACATAGTCTAAAGACGACCTATTTCATTGACTTAAAAACCATTCCATTTTTATGTATAATATGTTCTACATATTTATTTGTATTTTCAATTTATTTGAAAATTTATTTTTCTCAATTTATTATGGCTAAGTTGGGCTGTGATAACATAAAACCCCTCAATGATCTGAGCCAACAAAGGTTATTTCTCATTCTTATTATATCTCCAAAATGAGTCTCTTCAGACAGATCTTTACTTCAGGACCCAAAAGTAAATATTCTAGGTTTTGTGGGCCATTTGGTCTGTGTCACTATGGCTCACCAACCTGGTTCACCAACTCATTCTACTCTGATGTTATAGTGCAAAAACCATCATGCACAAACAGTCGTGTTTTAATGAAACTGTATTTACTAAAATTTTATATTTTATATTTATATTAAGTTTTATATTTATAATTTTATATTCATATTGAATTTCATATTTACTAAAATTTACTAAAATTACTGTATTTACTAAAATAGGAAGCTGAACTGGAAGCCACAGTTTACCAACCCCGGGAATAGAGAATAAATTGGTGTGAGAGGCTTCTTTATACACGACTGTCAGGGAAAACTTTCACAGGAGTATGAATTCTAAGTGGCCACGCATGTGAACAGCTGGGAAGTAGGGTATACAGGCAAAGAGTGTACCATGTACAGATGTCCTGGGGTAGGAAAAACATTGTGTTCTTGCAGAATAGAGAAAAGGCCAGTCACCAGAATACAGTGTATTAGAGTCTGCTATTATGAGCTAGGAGGGTGCAGATTACATAGTTTCAGAGGCCATGTTAAGAAGTTTGAATATTGATCTCAGTGGAAGTGGAAGGCACCCGCGTCTTTGAAACAGGGGGACAACATAATTGGATCGACTCTAAAAAATGATCATTCAGGATGCTATGTGGAGGAAAGAATGAGGGGGAGGGCAAAAACAAGGAAGGAGGTTACTGTGGTTACGCAGGAAATAAGTAATGGTGCTCTGAACTAGCCATAGAGATGAAAAAACTGAATAGATTCAACACATTTAAAGCTGGAATGACTGACTCTACTGAGAGTATAGGGAAGACAAGAGATATGCAGGCCTCTAGAGTTCTGGGTTTGAGCACACGGGTGGGTGATGACATCTTGCAGCTTTTCCTACTTATACAAAATAAATATGAAAGTGTAAACAATAAGCTGGAGATGTTAAGCAGAAAGTACACTTCTATTCAAAATACAGTCATGATATATTCTATGATTGCTTCACTTTCCTATTTGATTTTGCCTTTTTGTAAGTAAAAACTAAATCCACATTAGCTCACCAAATCTCCAACTGGCAAAGTTTCGCTTTCTGATTTCAGAAACAAATAGGTTCCCAAGACAGATAAACTATATTTTTTGAAGTACACTCCAATCAATGTTCACATATGTAACCCCCAAAATCTAAGAAGCTAGTGTTTTTGCTGTTTTTTTTTCCTAAAGAGTAAAACATACCTGCATTTATCCAATAGATTAATTATTGAAAGTACTATATATACTGAGAATACAGTGGTGCAGCAAAATTAAAGCCCATACATTGACTTCATATAGGGGAAGTTGGACAATGTCCAGTGTATTAATTGTGATTAACATTTACTGAGGTCAATAAGTCTGTAGTAACAATTCCTATTTCTGAATTTCTGAATTTTACTCCTTCTACATATGCCCCCTCTTTTAAACCCATTAAAGATTTTCTAAATACCTTTGTTCTACCCCATTCTTTACGATCTGTGTATTATTAGATATTAGATTATCATAAAAATGGGGGGGTGTAAAATTTGTAAAACAGTTTAACAGGCTCACACTTCCTCCAATGAAGAAATTTTTGGCCCTGGCTGACAAGACTGTATTTGTTGAAAAACCTCATGCAGCAGACTCAAGACGGTAAGAATACACAGTACCCGAAGTATATATGCTTAAGTCAACTCATTTTCATTACACTGTCATGGGCAGTTTATTTGTTTTCCCATTTTTAGTAACATTTCTGTGTAAAGAATAGGTGTTGGAACAATTTTTCCACTGAAATGACCACCTTAACAGTTTAATAATTTCTCTCTTCCAAAGTAATTTGCTGTTACAATTATTGAAAACTAATGTGATAAGCAGATACTGATTATTTTCATTATATTTATGATATGAGCATGTTTAAAAAAATGAAAGAAAGCTATGAAAGTTGAGTCCCAGAGCTGAATTTATGGTTGTGAATAGAAAGCTTTTGAGAAAGGAGATTTTTTTTTTTTTCTATTTTGAAGTCAAATGAAGAAGACTGAGATTGAAATTTGAACTGGGACAAATGGAGCTGAGCAGAACAAAAGTGAAAACCTCAAGCATCTCTAGCACTGACATGCTTTTAATCAGTAAATGTGAAATGCAGGTAACATCTGAAAGCTTCTCTTTCCCTATTTATTTCTTATTGCCTCTTTCTCAACCTTTCTATCCATATGCCCTTATTCTACCTTTTATATCTCATTTACTTTTTCTTTGAGTTGTATTCTATCTTAAAAATAAGTTATAGCACCTCCTTTTCTCTAAAGCAAGACCACACACACATAAAATCAGTGTTCTGTGGGTACTATACTACTATCCACCACTTCAGTCTATTGGCATGATAAAATTCCCTGTTTGACAACTCATACTACCTACCAATTAATTGTAACAACCCTAGAAAGCAGTGAAATAGAAATCAATATGACAAAAAAATGTCTGTCATATCTGTTTTAATCTGTTAAAATAAATAATTGACTGGTACATATAGCACTCATAAGTTACACCGGAAAAAATTAACTGAACAATGTACCTAAAGTCACTTAAGCATTTTGAAAATCAGCTAGAATCTTTTTTTTTTTTTTTAAGGATTTTATGTATTTGAGAGAGAGTGAGCACATGTATGAGTCTGTGAGTAGGGAGAAAAAAAAAAAACCAAAAACTGATTTGTGTGGCCTCTGAGAGGCCAGAGGGAGAAAGAGACTACCCTCTGGGCTGGGAGTCCACCAGAGGGCTAGATCCCAGGCACCTGGGATCATGAACAGGGGGAAGGCAGGTGCTTAACCTATTGAGCCACCCAGGCTCCCCATAATCTTTTAAAGTATTGTTTTTATGTTATATTTAAAATTCATTTTCCCTTGAAGAAAAAATACAATTTCCATTATGCAACTTAATTTCTTTCCCTGTTAGGAATTTTATTTTTTACTAATGAGAACCCTTATTTTAACCAGTTTTGGAGAACTAAGCCCCCTTCTCGAGTGTACATGCACACACTCCACGGTAATTATGTCTGTTTGGTACTAAATCAAATTAGCATTTGATTAGCATTGTATTTCCTGACCCAGTTAAAATATATTTATGAAGGCAATACATTTCTCCACGTTTATTCCCTAGCATCCTCTATGTGGTGTTTCCTTCTTCTTCAGTCTCTCTTGTGCTTTTCTCACTCTCTATGCAATGCTCAGGCTCTGATCACTCCTAAATTTAGATATTCACTAATTAAATGAGTCTCCTGAATGTAAAAATTTTCCTCAAAAATCTGACTGAAGGAAGTAAGAACTCAAGTTGTCTAATATATAAAGAAATAGACTGCAGTAGTAACAGATAATCACATATGTGATGTTTAATATTACCATTCTCTATGTGTTCATTATTAAGCTATTAGAAAAAAATTTAAGACAGAAAGATTCAGATTTTTTTCTAATGGAAGACAAAATTTTATTTTCTCCTACTAAATTAAACAAAATAGTCTAATTCCTCTCAATAAGGAAACAAATCAATTTCCTTCTCTCCCTCTCTCTCTCAATGTTATTTTGGAAGAGCATCTCATGAATTAAAGGGATAATATGTCAACATTTGGTTAAGTAATTTCAGTAGTGTATGGAATAAAATGTTACTGAATGCCTATTATCATCAAGGTTCTCTGCATATATAACCTCATTTAATAATTGGAAAAGATTTACTAGGCAGTTATTATCTGCATTTTGCTAATGAAGAAACTCTGAGGAGCAGAGAGATTAACTCATTTGTTCAACATCATATTTCAGGTAATAGGAATTTATCCCAGATCCATTTGTCTATAATGGATTTGTCCTTTGTTCTTATTCATAATTCTGCCCCATAAGAGACTAGCTATTAAACTTTATTATTTAATTTCCTCAAAATTGGGACTTTGGAACTTTTTCCCCCTCTTTCTGGAACACTCTTTTCCAAGCTTTTGAGTACCTCCTTTTTAGTATTCTGGTCATACCTCAAATATAATTACCTTAAAGCCTCATCTAATTCAGGTTAGACACCCAATGCCCTTTTTCTTCCCCCCTCCCCCTTCTGGCTTTACTGAGATAAAACTAACCTGTAACATTTATATAAGTTTAATATACATGACACAATAACTTAAGTATATATTGAGATACATTTCCTTCAATAGGTTAGTTAACATTCATCACACACAGAGTTACAAATGTTTTTCTCTTGTGATGAGAACTTTTAAGATCTTATCTTAGCATTAAACAATTTTTAAATATATAATATAGTATTGTTTACTAAGTCATCATACTGTACATTATATCCCCCAGAATGTATATTCACCTTATAACTGAAGTTTCTACTTTTTGATCAGCTTCACTCATTTCCCCAAACCCCAACTCCCTATCTCTGACAAGACCAATCTGCTCCCTGTCTCTATGAGTTAGGTTTTTTAAGATCCCATATATAAATGAAATCACAGTACTTTTGTTTGTCTAACTTATTTCACTTAGCATAATACCTCAAGTTTTATCCATGTTGTCACAAATGGCAGGATTTCCTTCCTTTTTATGGCTGAATAATATATCCCATTATATAAACACACACACACACACCCTTATATACATATATATGCATTTTACATCACATTACATATGTGTGTGTATATACATTTATATGTATATATAAATAGATATCACATTTGCTTTATTCATTTGTGTATAGACATTTAGGTTGTTCCCATGTCTTAGCTATCATAAATAATGTTTCAGTGAACATGAAGGTGCAGATATTTCTTTGAAATAGCAATTTTGGAGACGCCTAGGTGGCTCAGTTGGTTAAGCAGCTGCCTTTGGTTCAGGTCATGATCCCAGCGTCCTGGGATCGAGTCCCACATCGGGCTCCTTGCTCGCCGGGGAGCCTGCTTCTCCCTCTGCCTCTGCCTGCCACTCTGTCTGTCTGTGCTCTCTCTCTCTCTCTGACAAATAAATAAATAAAATCTTTTTTAAAAAATTAATTAATTAAGAAGAAAAGAAATGGTAATTTTGTTTCCTTTGGATATATACCAGTGGAATCTTTGGGTCATATATATTATGGTAGTCATATTTCAAGTATTTGATGGCCCATTCTGCCTTCCATAATGGCTGCATCAATTTACAATCTTACTAACAATGCACAAGGGTTCTCTTTTCCATACCTCCTCACCAACACTTCTTGTCTTTCTGATAATAACCATCCTAACAGGTGTGAGGTGGTATCCCATTGTGGTTATGATTTGTATTTCCCTGATGATTATCAATGCTGAGCACCTTTTCATGTACCTGTTGGTCACTTGACCATCTTCTTTGCAAACATGTCTACTCAGGTCCTTTGCCATTCTTTTATTAGATTATTTTTGCTGGTGTTCTTGAGTAGTATGAGTTCTTAAATTCTTAAAGATTTTGGATATTATTACCCCTTATCAAATAGGGGGTTTGCAAATATTTTCTTCCATTTATTTTGCTGATAATTTCTTTTACTGCACAGAAGTTTTTAGTTTGCTATAGTCTCACCTGTTTTTTTGCATTTGTTGCTTGTGTTTTCGGTGTCATTTCCAAAAAATCATTGCCAAGACTAATGTAAATGAGCTTTTCCCCTAGAAGTTAGTTGCTTCAAGTCTTACATGTAAGTCTTTAATCCATTTTGAGTTAATTTTTATCAGTGGTATAGGGTAGAGGTCCAATTTCATTCCTTTGCATCTAGTTTTCCAGTCTTTGCAGCACCATTTCTTGAAGAGACTGCCCTTTGCCTATTGTACATGCTTGGCTGCTCTGTCATAAATTAACTGACCATATATGTGTGGGTTTATTTTGGGGCTCTCTATTGTGTTCTACTGATCCATATGTCTGTTGTTATGGCCAACACCATACTGTTTTGGTTTACTAGAGCTTCTTTGTAATGTAGTTTGAAATCAGGGAGTGTGATGCCTCTAGCTTTGTTCTTTTTTCTCAGGATTGCTTTGGTTATTTGCAACTTTTGTTCCGTAAGAATTTTAGGATTGCTTTGTCTATTTCTGTAAAAAGCAAACAAACAAACAAGCCATTAAAATCTTGGCAGGAATTTCACTGATATCTATATCTATACAAATCTATGGATAGCTTTGAATATGAACATTTTAACATCAATTCTTCCAATCTATGGACATGGGTATCTTTCCATTTATTTCTGTCTTCTTCAATTCTTTCACTAGTATCTTACAGCTTTCGTTGCACAAATCTTTCATCTCTCTAGTTAAAATTTATTTCTAACTATTTCCTTGTATTTGATGCTATTGTGAGATCGTTTTCTTTGTATCTCTTTCAAATAATTGGTATTCAGTATATAGAAATGTTACTAATTTTTATAAGTAGATTTCTGTGTTCTGCAACTACACTGAAGTCATTGATAAGATCTAAAGGTTTTTGGTAGAGTCTTTAGGATTTTTCTATATATAAAGTCATGTCATCTGCAAACAGAATTTTACTTTTTCCTTTCCAATTCTGATACATTTTATTTCTTTTCCTTGCCTAATTACTTTGGTTACCGCTTCCAATACTAAGATGAATAGTAGTAGTGAGAGTGAGCACCCTTGTCTTCTTTCTGATCTTAGAGGAAAAGCTTTTGACCTTTCACCTTGAGTATGATGTTAGCTGTGGGCTTGTTATAATGACCTTTATTATCTTAAGGTATGTTACCTCTATCCCAATTTGTTGAGAGTTTTTATCACAAATGGCTGTCTAATTTTGCCAAATGCTTTTTCCCAATCTATTGAGATGATTATATGATTTTGGTATTTCATTCTATTAAAAGTATCACATTTATTGATTTACATATGTTGAAACATCTTTGCATCCCATGGATAAATCCCACTTCATCATAAAGTATGTTCTTTTTCATGTGTTGCCAGATTTGGTTTGCTAGTATTTTATTGAGAATTTTTGCATCTATACTCACCAAGGACATTGTCTGGAGTTCCCTTTTCTTGTAGGGCCCTTACCTGGCTTTGATATCAGGGTAATGCTGACCTAATATGGGTCCGGGAGTGTCCCCTCCTCTCCAATTTTTTGAGCAAGAGTTTGAAAAGGATTAGCATTAATTCTTCTTTAAATTGGCATTGACCCTTCTTTAAATGTCTGGTAAAATTCACCAGTTTAACCATCTGGTCCTAGACTTTTCTTTATTGAGAGGGTCTTGCTTATTGATTCAATCTCTTAATTCATTATTAGTCTGCTCAAATTATCTTTTTTTTATGACACAGTATTGGTAGGTTATATGCTTCTAGGAATTTGCCCATTTCTTCTAGGTTATTAAATTGTTGGTGTATAGTTGTTCGTAGTAATCTCTTCTGAGTCTTTGTGTTTGTGTGGTATTGGCTGTAATGTCTCCTCTTTCATTTATGATTTGGATACTCTCTTTTTTTCTTAGTTAGTCTTGCTAAAGGGTTGTTAATTTTATCTTTTCCAAGATTCAACTTCGTCTCCTAAACCTTTTCTATTTTTTCCTGTTCTCTATTTTATTTATTTCTGCTCTAATCTTTACTATTTCCTTCCTTCTGTTAACTTGGGTTTAGTTTATCTTTTTCTATCTTTAAGGTATAAGCTTAGGTCATTTATTTGAAGTTTTTTTTTTTTTTTCTTGTTGTTGTTAAGGAGTTTTTTTTGTTAAGGACTGTGTTGCTTAATTTCCATGTATTTGTGAATTTTCCAGGTTTATTCCAGTTTGTTGATTTCTAGTTTTCCACCATTGTGGCTGGAGAAAATACTTGATATATTTTCTAATATCTTCAATTTGTTAAGACTTATTTTGTCCCCTAGTATATGATCTATCATAGAAAATGTCCCATGTGCACTTGAGAATAATATGAATTCTTCTGCTATTGGATGAAATAGTCCATATATATCTGCTAGATCAATTTGGTCTATGGTATTGTTTCTTACTGGTTCTCTATCTAAGTGATCTATCCATTGTTGAGAGTAGGGTATTAAAATCTCCAACTATTATTGCTGTTTATTTCTCCTTTTAGTACCTTTAGTATTTGCTTTATATATTAGGTGCTCTGGTGTTGGGTACATAAATACCTATAATTGTTCTATCTTCTTGATGGATTGACTCCTTTATCATTACACAATGACCTTCTTTGTCCTTTTTGACTATGTTTCTCTAAAAGTCTATTTTGTCTGATGTAAGTATAGCTACCCCTGATTTCTTTTGTTAGCTTCGTTAGTTTCCTTTGTTGGTGTCATGTCTATTTGAATCTTTGTGATCCTTGATTCCTTGCATTGGTGTTTGCACATCTGAGTAAGTAGTCTTGTGTTCCAGACTCCAGCTCAGCTTTGAGTTCTGAATGGGTCAACTGGTAGCATCCTTGGGCAGATGGGGTTTGCTGTCAGTGTCTATTTGGTTAGGCCACTGCTCATGCTCTAAGATCAAGGGGCATGCCACTGGCTGGAAACAGTGGGATAGAATAGTAGGCCTGATAACTTGCTCACGTGCCACTGTATGATGGGCTCTCTGGCTGCCCACATGCTCTGGTCAGGCTCTCTAACCAGTTGGGATGGGATGCTGTATTCGGCCGTTGGGCAAGGCTGCAAATGTGCTTTCCTGCCCAGGTGGAGCCACAGAGAGGGCTACACAGCCATTGTGGTTCAATGGCTGGGACTCAAATGTGGCAGAACTGTCTACCCTGCTCTTTGGCCAGATGGGGCAGATGACAGATGACGCAAGTAAAGCAGACAAGTAGAGCTGTAACCTACAACAACTGATAGGATTTAAACTCAACTTGAGAACTCTTAACTGAGGCAAGACAATTCTAACTAGCTATAGATTAGAGGTCCATAATTTTGAATCTTTAATTTATCACTTATATGAGGCATTATAACACAAGGTTTAATGTGGATGCAAGAATAATTGTCACTGATGCTTTTAAGGACTTATTTCAGCAGGCAGCAAAACAAACAAACAAACAGACAGGGATAGAACAATACAGGCCACAAATGTATATAAGAATATCCATTACCTCTTTGTTTTAAACAAAAGGTATTTTTTAGAGCTATTTTTGAATGTTTCATTTTCCCAACTGTTTGTCTTATTAGAATTATACCTATAAAAATTACCTTATAATAAAATAATTTCTTAAAGAGTTTAATTCAGCCATGAAGTTAGATTGGAGACACTATTTACCTAATATCTAGAAAATTCACAATATTCCACCTTTTTTTCTATCATCATAATTTTGTTTACCTTCATTCTGGTTATGTCCATATCATATGGTTAGGTTGGCCACGGCATGATTAATCTAGAAATTTCAGTCACATTAATAAACCATGTATTAAAAGATACACTATTATTATTTTATTTATATATTACCTGTCTATCTATCTATCTATCTATTTATCTATCTACTCAAAGTTAGCATAGTTATGCTCTTGATTGAACCTCTTATTTTTGCTTTCTTTCCCTTGGAAAAACTTCCGTGACATATATTATTCTCTGAATGATTTACAATGGGATACTAGATAGGCTGTATACTTGGAACTTTAAATAACATCCATGCATGGCACCCAGGTGGAAAGATAAGACTAGGAAACAGGTATCCAAGTAAAGGTTGGGGAGTGACGTTGAGGTCCTCTGATAATAGATGTGAAAAAGGCAAAGAATGCCATAGTTGCACAAGTTTTAGGAAGATACGGTCTGCAAGTGGCAGGGAAGAGCTAGGAGAATGAAGTGTCACCTCTAGACTAAGTGCTACACAGAAGTAAAAGAGTGAACACCCTCCACTCGAGGTGGATAAACAAGGAGGGCCAAACTTAGTTTCTCCTGCTGCGATTTGTATTTCCATTCTCCCTACTGCTTTTTACAAAACAGAATTTGTGTTTTGAAAAGCAATATACAATCACTGTAATACCTAAACAGGTCAGCTGAAATCTATCACATTCACATGATAAGATTTATGATGATGATGATGATGATGATGATGATTAAAGGCAAACACTTAAGATGTATTTTATTTAATTCTTGCCACAAGCTTGGAGAAAGACACAATTTTTACTTTGTATGAATCAGGAAAATAAAGCTCAGAGTGATTAAGTGATTTGTCCAAAATTAGTTACCGACCTGGCTGGGATTTGAATCGAGGATTATTTGTATCATATTTGTTACTCTTAGCCAATTAGTATGATCTCAAGATTTGTCAAGGATAGTAACTTTTCCTAAGTGGAAAAAATATATTAAGAAATATTACCTTAAATTTTACACAGTAAGCTTTAAGAATCCACTAGAAATTGTACTTAAAAAATGTGAAATGGGGTGACTGGGTGGCTCAGTTGGTTAAGCGTCTGCCTTGGGCTCAGGTCATGATCTCAGTCCTGGGATCCAGCCCTATGTCATGGGGCTCACTGCTCAGTAGGAAGCCTGCTTCTCCCTCTGCCCTTGCCCTACCCCCTTGTGCTTGCTTGCTTGTTTTCTCTCTGCTCCCTCTTTCTCTCTCAAATAAAATATTTTTAAAATATGTGAATTAATTTCTTTTCTACAAAAAGTTGAAAAATTTTATAGGAGACACTTGACTGAGGAGATTTGAATTTTAATTCTCATTTCACAACTAATTATTTGTATCATTTAAGTCACTTAACTTCACTGGGTCTCAGTTTCCCCATTTATACACTAAATATGTCTTCCTGCGATATCTCCAAAACCCTTTCTAGCTCTCAAGTTATAAGATCTCTAAAATGTTGATTAATTTATATTAAGAGTAAGAAAAAAAAAATCCATGTAAGGTCTTATTATCTAACTTGATATTTATTTTTAAATAATCTATATAAAATTTGTCTTAAAAAAGTGACTTTGCAGTTATGAAAAAAATTAGAAGTAAATCTATATGAAATTTTGCTAGTCATAAAAACTGAGATTTAACACCTAACATCTTAAAATTATTTTTCACAACACTTTTTACCTTATAGCTATGGACAAAAAAATTTCCAGTTTAGCATGACAAATAGATTCCACTTTAGCAGGTACTCCATAGGTTGAATGAATGTTAATGTTAATGTAATTATTTTATAATACTGTATAGGCTTATCATTGAAGAATTCCAGAAGGAACACCCTGAAAACTAAGAAACTGAAATGCCTTACAATTCAACAGAGGTTATCTTTTGAAAATTTGGACCCATTCAGCTACTTGCTTTTTTCCAAATAGAGTTACAGAAAACTTGGGCAACTAGGATGTATAGTTGAGCCTCATCCCCAATATTTGGAATTTTAGTGCAAACAAAGAGCTCCTCAAGCCTGAGAACAAACTGCATTATAGAAACTGAATTAAAATATGAAATCATAGATTCCTAATTTGGGGCCTTGTCCCTTTTAACTTTAACATGTTTTACAAAGTGTTCTAATATTAACTTAGTAAAGCTATACGTAAGTAAAAAGTAGTTGCTAACAGCCTGACATGAATTATGACAATATCATTTTCTAGCTTAGCCATGGAGTTGGATCATTTTATTTAGGATAACTGCCGGAAGACAACTAAAGGAGGTAGACTGGCTACAGAAGAAAGGTTTCCCAAGTCAGCCTGAGTATTTTTCAATTCGTCTTCTATGACTGTGACTGATTCTTCAGATCATATAACAGTTCCCTTTCTTTTTGTTTTCCAAAGGTTTTGTGTAGTCAACTTCAAAAAATGGTACTTGTAGTTTAGTCTCAGTTCCTACTGAAAAAAGCCCTTTCCTTTGCCTCCCAAAGAGTATCTGCGGAGTTCTTCCAAAGATAAAGACAATCTCCACTGCTACGGACTCTAAATATAGTAAAAGATGATATGCAGGGCTTGGGAGACATTCCTAAATTCTTTTTTCCCAGCCCATCAAGAGTGTTTGGGGATGACAGGACACTAAAGTCAGAGAGAAAACATAACTGTTGTGAGTTGTAGGTTTTGTCCTATACTCCCTAGGTGATAGGGATCAGATGACATAACTTAGATGTCTCGATTTCCATCTGCAAAAAAAAAAAAAAAAAAAAAAAAAAATCCAGACATACTTTAAACGCATAATAAATCCTGGATATCTGAAACCAAATGCTGAAATTGGTTCTTTTGTGTCCCAGTGAAACTGCTGAATGGACATTGTGCAAATACAAAAGAATTGATAGAGTGGATTAGTACTTTAGACTAAAAACTTGTCTCAGATGGCATCATGACAGCTGGCGAAGTTTAGATAAGGAAAAATGAAATGTCAGAATTCTTGTTTTAGAGGTTTGTAGTATGCTGGCATATGCTTTGGTTGAAGCTGTAGGCAACCCGTCTTAATCCAATTGTTGAAACTGCTGGTTGTAAAAAAAAAATACATAATTTACTTCCTACTATGATATATAAAAGGTTCTTACTTAAAACTGTATGACAACAAGAACACTGAGATGATATATACTCAGTTTTTCCAGTTTAGAAAATTAGAGAAGGAAACCATCGACATAGTACTCAAAGGAAAAGACAACTTAGGAAATGTATGCAGGGCTATTTTAATAGAGAGAGAGCAACACTTTAAAAAGATTAAAACCCTGGGCAGTAGCTAGCTAGCTCAGCCGGTACAGCATGCAATTCTCAGGGTAGTGAGTTCAAGGTCCACGTTCGGCATACAGTTTACTTAAAAAAAAAAAATTAAAACCCCAACAATTCAGCCCGTGATGTGAAAGTATCATTGCAATGCCACTTTTATTGAGGCTTTTCAAGGACAGGTACGGATGAGTGCTACTATACTGCCACCTGGTGATTAGGCAGGTAGGAGGGATTTGAATTAAAATGCCTGAAAAGGATGTCAGTTTGTCAATGAGTATTTCATATGCTGAGTTTCTCTAACACATCCAAATTTGCTAGTAACACAAAAAAAATGAATGAATGTTAATGTAATTATTTTTATAATACTGTATAGGCTTGTCTCTGAAGAACTCCAGAAGAAACACCCTGAAAACCAAGAAACTAAAATGCCTTACAATTCAAAAAAGGTTATCTTTTGAAAATCTGGACACATTCATCTACCTGTTTTCCAAATAGAGTTACAAAGAATGCTAAATCCTTTTTTATTTATTTTTGTTTGTTTTGTTTGGGTAAAGTAAATGTGCAAAAACTCTTTGTGGAGGTTCAAGAGTTAGTGACCTATTCCTGAAAAATTGGAAAAGAATGCCATGACTTGAATTTCTTCTATTTCAAATGGTACATTTTATGTTAGCAATCTTGACTCGCACTGTCAAACTACTCATTCAATTTAGAGTTACTAATTGATTTTATAATACTGCCTTTTCTTTTATAAATGATTTGGCCAAGAAAGAAATGGCTTCCACAGTTTGAAGTTGAATGTCAAAAGCAACAAATGCAAATAGAGGGAACAAAAGATGTCAGCATTACATGAAGTTGAATGTTTTATGTTATCTTTTCTTGAACTGTTGAGAATTAGAAACAATTTTAATAAGCAAATATAGGTGTTGAGACAGCTAAATTGTTACACAACTCATTTTTTGGACGAACTTGTGCATTTATCTAGTCACAGGTACAAAGAGGAAATTTAAGATTTACATTTATTTCCCTGTTTTCTATGTTCACACTGACTAAACTGTAAGATAATCTGTGAAGAATGAGGAATAGAGCAAACCAAAGGAGAACCAATATGGCAAAGTCAACTACAGTGAGTTAGCTCTTCCTCAACAGATCAAAAATAATTTCAGAAATTTGAAAACTACAAAATGGGTAGAGTTCCAATTAGTGTTTTTATACACATAGCATATTCTTAGTGATTGTGATAAATTATGAGAAAGTAGTTGACCACTAATATGGATTTCCAGGTGATTTTTAGATCATCTCTTTTCAGACCCCTATTCAAATTGTCAAATCATCCAAGCTTTATGTTAGATAAATTAATCATTTACTTACAACCACCTTCAAGTATGCATGCTTAAAGAAACCCCACACTGCTGGTGATACATGCATAACTGAATAGTTTATCTGATCTACATACCATTTTGTAGATTCACTATATTTATAAGAGGCTGAACATGTGCCTCTCATTACTGCAGAGGGTGAGATCTTACCAGTGTATCTATGGAGCCAAAAAGGCTATATAAAATGCTGGGTGACATACATTGAAAACAGTCCTTTGGTGAGGGATGGTGGTGGGTGTTGTGATGTTTATAGTGCTGTACTCATAGCCTAAAAAAGTATTTTTTCCTATACTCTCAATTTTCATCCACTCATGGTATTTTTATTCCTCATGTTTTCATGTTAGTGCATTAACTTAATGACTCAACTTGTCTAAGAGTCAAAATTGGAAAGCTAATTTATTTGAGCAGGAATTTGTTCACTGTACTTCAGTAAGAAAAAAAGGCACCATGAAAAGCCTAAGGGAAGAGTATTGGATAAAATATTTAGAAATAGAATCTTTTTCTTAATGGACGATCACACATAAAATACTGTGGGCAGTTCTGTTCATTGCTCTTTTGAAGGACAATGAGAGATGGACTATTTATTTTCTTCTGTAACTGGGACATGCCCGTTCCCATTGTTTCTCCCCTAGGCCCATATTCACAATACTCAATCAGGAACAAAATTTCAGCCGAACAATTTGAGAAGCACTAAATAAGTGACAAAGAGAGAAAGTAAGTGAGGAGAAGAATCCTGTTATGTTCACCTGTGCATTATACACAGACAGGGAAGTTCATGCTCAGCAGATAGTGGGCACTAATAAATCTTGGTTAGACTGAAATTTCTGTAAGTGCAGTCTAAAAAACCAGTTTGTCAGTTTTTAAATAGGAAAGCTAAAAGAATGTATTTCTTTAGAATCACAGCTAGTACAGTTAGTCACGTTTACCAAATTTCAGAATCTACCTTAAGCATGATGTTCATGGGCAGAGTGCTTTGTAGCACACAAAGCACTTTAATATTCTTTATCGTATATTCTTTTCCCAACAATATTGAAATATACATAGTATTCTCACTGTAGATTTGAGGAAGCTGGATCTTGGGAGATCTCATAACTCAAATTAAAATCAGTCATTTTCAAACACATTGCAAATGAATGGAGATTTTTAAGGCAAATAAAAGAAATCCTGCTTAACATACCATATTTGAACTCACTGATGTGAAAATGTTGAAGTTCAGAGCAAATGGTCAAGAAAGAATTATCTTCAGTGCAAAAAGGGTGGTTTTATTAAAGCACAGAGACAGAACCAATGGGCAGAAAGAACCGGACTGGGATTGTGAGGAGTGATTGATTACATACGTTCAAATTGGAGGGAGCGGTTAGTCTCTAAGGAATTTGGAAGCAAAGTTTCCAGGATCTTGAGGAGGTAGCTACCATTGGGAAAACGTCATTTAGTACTGTCTTGTAAAACCTTAGTCATGAGACCCTTCAGATGCGTATCAGTGGGCCATTTGGTTTGGAGGATAATTGCTAACATATGGGGTTTTTTTTGGGGGGGGGAACAAAGATAAAGGACGTTTCCAAAGGGAGTTTACATACAGGATCCTAGAGATCAGGCTAATGTCAGGCTAAGGTTGCCATCTTTTGCCTCTAGCAAAACTGTTAACATGGAAGCAGATAAGCTTCTAGAGTAAGGTCACTCTGCCTGTTTCAAGTACTTGTCAATGGGCTATTAAGTTATAAGGAAGTTTAATTCTTTTTCTTTTGCCTTTCTCTACATTGTTATTACTTTGGGAAATTATTAGGTACAAAAAGGAACTAATCCAACAAAATTTTACAGATAATAGAGTTCTATGATATTTAGGATTATTACAGTTGTTCAGTCTTAAAACATGGAGGGTAGGTTCCCACATTAAAATATATGTTTCTTGGGGCACCTGGGTGGCTCAGTGGTTTAAAGCCTCTGCCTTCGGCTCAGGTCATGATCCCAGGGTCCTGGGATCAAGCCCTGCATCGGGCTCTCCACGGAGGGGAGGAAACAATCACAGGAAACAATCTATATTACTATTCTCTTTATTCTTCAGCCTTTTTTAATTGGTGGGCTTTGTTGGTTGTGTCCATCCTCCAAACAAAAAGAAAGGAAAATGAGTGACTCTCAAAGAATAGCCCCAAGTCTCCTAGGTCTTTCAATAGGTAAGCTTCTCTCTTGCCTTAAGTTTTGCACGTGTGACATAAATAATAAAGAAGGAAAACAACTGAATCAGAATAAGAATCAAGATGTGTTTTGTAAATTCCTTTTATACAAATTCATTCTCTAATCTTTATTTACAGAAGAAAGAAACCAGAAGATGTGTGCATATTAAAATGACATGCTGGTAACTTGTGTAAGCTTTTGTACTATACACACTTTTTCTTTTATATACATAGAAAACCTAAAAAAATTTTTTTTTTCTTCCTGAGGGACATATTTTCTTTAACATTACAGAAGTAATTCAAAACCTTAAAACATGTTGTTAAATATTATACCTGGAGATAGAGAAACAGACTATAATGTTAGAACAGTAGATTAACTAAAATGAATTTTCCCCACTATTTCTTTTCATATCTGTCACCTATACAAATATAAGATAGACTATTAACAATATTTTAGGTTTTCTCCTTTTTTTCTGGTCTAGCCAAAGGTTTGTAAATTGCATTTATCTTCTCAAAGAAACAATTTTTGTTTTCACTGATTCTCCCTATTGTTTTTCTATTTTCTATTTCATTTATCTCCTTTCTAATCTTTACCATTTCCTCCCTTCTGGCAGCTTTAAGTTTAGACTGCTCTTCTTTTTCTAATTAAGGCATAAAGTTGGGTTATCTATTGGAAATCTTTTTTTTTTTTAAGATATAAATTCACCACTATAAATTCCCCTCTGAGCACTACCTTCACTGCATACCATAAATTTTACTATCATGTTATGTTTTAATTTTCATTTCCTAAGTGTTTTCACATTTCTTTTGTGATTTCCTTTTGGACCCACTGGTTATTTAAGTGTATGCCTTTTGATTTCTATGTTTATGGATTTTTAAGTTTTCCTTCTGTTATTGATTTCTAATTTCATTCAGTATTCTACCTTTATGGTCACAGAAGATCACTTTTTATAATTTCAATCTTTTCAAATTTATTTAGACTTGTTTTCTGGCCTAACATAGTCTATCCCAGAGAAGGTTCTGGGTGCACTTGATACATTGGTCTACTCTTATTGGGTGGAGTGTTCTGCTTATGTCTGTTAGATCCAGTTGGTTTCTGTTTTTCCCTCATATGTATTAGATGTAATTGATATATAACATGGTATAAGTTTAATATATACAATGTAATGATTTGAGATATGAACATATTCTGAAATGATTACCACAATAAGGTAACACATCTATCATCTCACACAGTTGAAAAATTCTTGTGTGTGTTTAGTAAGAACTTTTAAAATCTACTCTCTTAGCAACTTTCAATATGTAATACAGTATTGTAGTTGATTTATAGTGCTGTTCAAGTCCTATATTTCCTTTCTAATCTTCTGTCTAGATATCCAATCCATTGCTAAAAATGGGGTATTGAAGTCTTCAACTGCTATTGTAGAACTATTTCTCTATTTAATGCTGTCAACAGTTGTTATATTTTGGGGGCTCTGTTGTTTGTTGTATATATGCTTATGATTATTTTATCTTCTCAATGAATTAACACTATTTAATGCCTATCTTTGTGTCTCTTTTTTTTAACTTAAAATTTATTTTGTCCATATTAGTATAAAAGCTCTCTTTTGGGTACTATTTACATGAGTATTTTTTTCTGCCCTTTCACTTTTAACCTACTTATATATTTGGATCTAACATATCCTCTGTCAAGCGCATATATTTGGATCATATCTTTTTATCCATTCTGCTAATCTCTGCCTTTTGCTTGGAGTGCCTAATTCATTTACATTTAATGTAACTGCTTATAAATAAAGGGCATACTTCTGCCATTTTCAAATTATTTCTTTACATCCTACATAATTAACTTCCTCCATTATTATCATCTTCTGTGTTTAGCTGTGTTGGTTTATTTTGGGGGGGTAGTGCTGTTGTTAGTTCATTCTAATTTTATGAACTAATTGTTTTTTGCATATTTGTAAGATATTTTTTCATTGATTACCATGGGATTATAATGAACATCCTAAATTTATAACAGTCGTGTTGATACCAACTTAGCTTCAGCAGTATTCAAAAACTCTGCACCTATATATCTCTGGTCCCTCCACCTTAATGTTATCGTCACAAATTATATTTTTATATATTGTGTATCTTATAATATAGGTCTATTATGATTTTTATGCATGTCTTTAAATCATACAGGAAATAAAAAGCAGAGATACAAACTAAAAATGAAATAATTCACTGGCTTTTATATATATTTATATATACTACCTAATTACTTTTACCAGTGATTTTTTATTTCTTCATATGGCTTCAAGTTACCATCTAGAGTTCTTTCATTTCAACATGAAGGGCTCTGTAGCATTTTGTGTAGGGCATTTGCTAATGTAATGTAAGTGAAAATGTTACTACCAACTTTACAAAAACAAAAAAGATTATAAGAAAATTCTACGATTAGGGGCACCTGGGTGGCTCGGTGGGTAAAGCCGCTGCCTTCGGCTCAGGTCATGGTCTCAGGGTCCTGAGATGGAGCCCCACATCGGGCCCTCTGCTCAGCAGGGAGCCTGCTTCCTCCTCGCTCTCTCTGCCTGCCTCTCTGCCTACTTGTGATCTCTCTCTCTCTCTCTCTGTCAAATAGATAAATAAAATATTTTTTAAAAAAAGAAAATTCTATGATTATTAGCCAACAATTACATAATCTAGATGAAACAAAGTTCTAGAAACAAAGATTACCCAAGTGAATCAAGAAAAAAAAGAAAATCTCAACAAGCTTATAACAAGGAAAACATTAAATCAGTCATCAGAAACCACTCAAGGAAAAAAGAAACCTAGGATCAGATGGCTTCATTAGTGAAATATACCAAATATTTAAAGAATTATTACCAATTCTTCTCGAACTTTTTTTTTTTTTAACTTATTTGACAGAGATCACAAGTAGGCAGAGAGGCAGGCAGATAAAGAGGGGAAAGCAGGCTCCCCGCTGAGCAGAGAGCTAGATGTGGGGCTGGATCCCAGGACACTGGGATCATGACCTGAGCTAAAGGCAGAGGCTTTAACCCACTGATCCACCCAGGTGCCCCTCCATCTCAAACTCTTCAAA
>PISX010019417.1:0-38171 GCA_004024625.1 Mellivora capensis | reverse complement strand
GACAAGGATGCCCACTCTCACCACTCTTCTTCAACATAGTATTAGAAGTCCTAGCAACAGCAATCAGACAACAAAGAGAAATAAAAGGTATCCAAATTGGCAAGGAAGAAGTCAAACTCTCTCTCTTTGCAGATGACATGATACTCTATATGGAAAACCCAAAAGACTCCACCCCCAAACTACTAGAACTCATACAGCAGTTCAGTAACGTGGCAGGGTATAAAGTCAATGTACAGAAATCAGTGGCTTTCTTATACACTAACAATGAGAATACAGAAAGGGAAATTAGAGAATCGATTCCATTTTTGAGTGCTTTCTATCAGACTTCAAGTTAATGCTGGTCCCCAGTCATAGGACACTCTCGTTTTGGGATATTACTTTCCAATGGGTCTCCTCTGGTGGCTCCCTCCCCCTTTTGTTTATCTTCTGATACCAGTCCAGTGTTCCCACTCTGCTTTACCTGCCCACTGGCATCTTCTGGCCCCGTAGAGATTCTGACATGTAGAATTCTGATCTCAGGCTGATTTCATGAGTGATCGGAGTTCCTTGGTAGGTAATCAGCTCACTTTAGGGGACAGGTTGAACCAGTGCCTCCTCCTAGTTCCCCGCCATCTTATCCTGTTGTTGTTTTTTGTGGGGAAAAGTGATACATAGGAATACTTCTGTAGGAAACAGGACTCGGTCTGATTTTCATTAATACACTGATATCGGTTGTCACTTTTCCTGAATTTTTCCAGCAAGATATAGCTGCATAATGTTTCAGTGTCAAAATGTCAACTCTAATGTCACAGAAAACTTAAAAGATCAAAATTTAAATTGGCTGTCTAGCTACCATAACAAAATTGTTCAATCATAGTCTATATTCAACTAATGTGGTTCTAAGAACTTGAGATAAAAATGTGTCTTCTAAAAGAGGAGAAATTTGTTTCCATATGTGGATTTTATGAAATTACCATAACCTTCTAAGCCCTTGAACAGTGTGAATAATAAATCAATGCACACACATATATATGTACACATATGTACATATATATAGTTATTCATATATTATAGTTATTGATATATTGATATAGATATTGATATTGATATATATATGTGTGTATATATACATTTTATGTATATATATATGATCATATATATATGATCCTTCTTGGTACAACAATCTATGAAGAAAATTTTATCAAACATCTTAGATATTAAAAATTATATTGTAAAATAGAGTTTAAAGTTTTAAGTGTGTCTGGCTATTTGATGGGTTTGGAAATGAGTCATTTTCACTAGATAGGACCTGTGGCAGAGTACACTGTCACTGAAATAGAACAGTCTTAAGAAATTGTAGCAACTTGTGTTTCCTCAGTGGGGTATGTACCATCCAGTGACTAAAATTGTCTGACCTTAGCAGGAGAAATATATTAACATTTTTTAATTCAAGAGAATAACCTTGTAATTTCAGTGTTTTACCAGAGACAAGAACCTTGAAAACCCTATTAATTAGACTCAGAAAACCATAAAGGCTCATTATAGTCTATAACCTGGATTGCAAATTTCACATGTTGCACAGTTGATTGATAATTAGAACTAAGTAACATTGCCTGTCTTTCAAAAATAATATTTGAATACATCAATCAGAATTATCTAATAAAATATAATATTGTTCCTGTCACACCATAAAGAAATACACAGTTTGACTCTTAATGAAGTTATATATTTAAAGCAACAGATCTATAGCTAAGGAAAGAACTGAATATTAAATTTGGAAGGATAAAATAATCAAATGGTGTGTTGTTGACAATAAGGGCATGATTCAGTAAATTATGTATCAAACTGTTTAGCTGGTATTAAATAGACCATCCTAAGAAGTGTTGATTCAGTGTTTAGAATAAGAACTGTTTTCAAAAGGTCATGAAGATATAAAGTTGTAAATATGAATTCCTATAATACACTGCTTGGGTGTAGGAGCTTCTCTAATCTAGAAGCTTCAGCCCTCTCCCCAAATAATTTTTGTAAAAACTTCATGAACATAGTTTCTTAGTGTCTCTAGAAGGACCTGCTAGTCACAACTAATTAGTGACAACTAATTCACTCAAGAAAACACAAAGATAGAGGAAACTCATTTTGTACCTATTGTTGTCCTTGAACAGAAGAAATTCATCTACTGGGGTCATTTTTACTATAAACAACACTGCCTGCTAACACATGCCATCAGTTGCCAAGAAGAAAAGGAAGGAAATCAACCAAAGTTCAAATTCTCTTACTCCCCTCCCTTTTTTTGTTATTCTGTTATGAAGGATAATTTGTCTGAGTTTTTTCTCAATTTTAATTATTTTTATTTATTTTTTTAATGTGGTGAAAGCATATAATATGAGACCTACCTTTTCAACAAAATTTGAAGTGCACCATACTATATTATTAACTATAAGCACAATGCTATACAGTACATCTCTAGAAATTATTCATCTTGCAGAAATAAAACTTTGTATCTGTTGAATAACAACTTCCCATTTTCTCTCTTCCCAGCCTCTGGCAGCCATTATTCTACTCTGTGCTTTTATCACACATAAGTGGAATCACACAATATTTGTTCTTTTCTACTGGCTTTACTTAACATAATATCATCCACATTGATCTATGTTATTTCATGTGGCAGGATTTTCCTCGCTTTTAAGGTTGAGAAATTTTCTTAATATGCCTATTCCATATTTTTCACCATTCACTTTTCGTAGTAGATATCTATGTTGTTTCCATATCTTGGCTATTGTGAATAATGCTGCCATGAATATAGGAGTGCAAATATCTCTTCAAGATTCTGATTTCCACTCTTTTGGTATATACCCAGAAGTGATATTAGTAGATCATATCTTTGACAAAGAATACACAAGAGGAAAGGATAGCTTTTTTCAACAAACTGTGTTTGGGATTGAATTTCCGCATTCAAAAGAATAGACCCTTATCTTATTTGTACATAAAAATCAATCAAAAATGGGTTAAGAACCTACACATAAGACTGGAAACTGTAAAACTACTAAAAGAAAACATATGGGAAAATCTTTTTGACATTGGTCTTGACAATGATTCTTTGGATATAACACCAAAAGTAGAGGAAACAAAAACAAAAACATGTAAGACTGTATCAAACTAAAAATCTTCAGCACAGCAAAGAAAAACAATTAACAAAATGAAAATATAACCCATGGAATATGACAAAATAATTGCAAACCATCCATATCAAAGAGGTTAATACCCAAAATATATAAGGAACTCTAACAACTCAATAGCTAATAATGACAACAATAATTATAGTAATAGTAACAATACAGGTGATATGAATTACCTGACTAAAAAAATAAGGAAAAGGACCTGAGTAAACATTTCTCCAAAGAATGCATACAAATGGCCAAGAAGATTTCTCACACCTGTGATAAATGTTTATCAAAACAAATCACACAATTACAGATTACAAGATGTGGAGAAACTGGAAACTGCTCTGTTGGTGGGAATAAAAAATGGCTCAACCACTATGGAAAACAGAATGGAAGTTCCTAAAAAAAAAAAAAAAGAACTAGTATATGATACAGCAATGTTATTTCTAAAATATTTTTTCTTATAATGTCATTATCAAGCTCTTTTTGTCTTCTATTTTCTAAATTTTTTGCATATTTTGTTCTTTTAAAATTTTTTATAGAATTCAGTGAAGAAATGGGCTCTGAGATTCTTTTCCTGTCAGAATATTTTTAATTACAAATGTAATTTCCTTACAAAATATATATAACTTAAATTTTATTGCATCTCTTTTGATGAGTTTTCTTCAGCAAATTTGTATATTTTATTGGTTTGGTCTATTGACAGAAAATGTTCAAAATATGTGGAATCTATGGTGAGTTGCAATCTATCAATTCTCATATTAGTCATTTGTATATAATCTCTTTTTCTATTTCCTTTTGCTCAGATTTGTTAAATTTTTTAATCTTTTCAAGAATCAAATTTGTCTTCATTGGTTTTCACTTTTGTTTATGGTTTATATTTCATTAGTTTTTGCTCCTTTTTAAAAACCTATTTCCTTCTCCACAATATAGATATAAATGTCCAATAAGCACATAAAAAGACCATCAGCATCATTAGTCATTAGAGAAATGCAAATAAAAGCAACAGTGAGATACTACTTCATATGAACTAGTATAGTGATAATAAAAAATAGACAAATAACAGCTGTTGGCAAGGATATTAGAACCCTTGTATATTACTGATAGGAATTCAAAATGTTAAACACAGCATCAACATGGAACCCAGACATTCTACTTTTAGATACATACTGAAAGAATTGAAAAGTGATATTCAAATATTGCACATGAATGTTCATAACAACACTATTCACAATAGCCAAAAGGATAGCTTTGGAGATCCACTAATTGATAAAATGTGATATATCGACACAATGGAATATTATTCAGCTTTAAAGGGGACTTAAATTTTGTTGCATGCTATCACATAAATGAATATGTAAACATACTAAGTGAAAGAAGCCATCATTTACAAGACCAGTGTCAAAGGGTGTATATTTTATTATTCTGTTTGTATGAGATACCTAGAATAGTCAAATTAATAGGAACAGAAAATAGACTAGGATTACCAGCAAATGGAGAGGTGGAAAATAGGGAGTTACTGTTTAATGGGTACAGAGCTTCAGTCTGGGATGATGAAATTTCTGGCAATGGATAGTGGTGATGGTTGCCCAACAATGTGCATGTATGTACTCAAAGACAATGAATTGTACAATTAAAATGACTAAAATGATAACTTTTTCCTATGTATATCTTACCACAATAAAACATTTTTAAGGGAAGAAAAGGCAAAAAAGCAAACAAAATGACATTGATACATTCTATAATATGAATGAACCTAGAAAACATTATGCTAGGTGAACTATGCAAAACTCTAATGGTGACACATTATATGATTCAATTTATCTGAAATATGCAGAATAAACACATCCACAGAACAGAAGGGATATAGGCAGTTCTGGGAAAAGGAAGGCATAGAGAATAACTGCTAATGTGTATGGGGTTTTATATTCAAGTGATGAGGATGTTCTGGAACTAAATAAGTGTTCTGGTTACAAAATATTGTGAATATCTAAATGTCACTGAGTTGTTCATTTTAAAATTATTAATTTTATGTTATTTGAGCTTCACCCCCATAAAATATTTAAAAACTATATTCTTATCATTAAAGACTGCAGTAGAAAAATATAAGAATATGCAGAACATATGCATGCTATAGGCAGAGAGAAGAGATTTCTAAGAAAAAAATCAAAAGGAAATGCTAGAAATCACAAACATTGTAATGAACTTGAAAAATGCCTATAAAGATGTCATTAGTGGACAAGACAGAGCCTAGAAGAAAGTAGGTTGAAGATAGATTAACAGAAGCTTCTTATGTTGAAATGAAAATGGGAAAAAAATTAAAAAAATAGAATAAACATCCATGTACTGTGAAAGATATAGAATAAACATCCATGTACTGTGAAAAAGATGCAATGTGCATTTAACTGAAATAGTGGAAGGACAAAAATGTTGGAGCAGAAAAAGTATTTGAAGTAATGTGGCTAAGAACTTTCTTTTTTTAATTTTTATTTAAATTCCACTTAGTTGATATACAGCATAATATTAGTTTCAGGTGTACAATATAGTGATTCCACACTTCCATATGATGCCTGATGCTCATCACAAGTATATGCCTTAATCCCCATCACCTATTTAATCCCCCCCCCCCTACAAACCTCCCCTCTGGTAACTATCTATTCTCTATAGTTAAGAGTCTGTTTCTTGGTTTGCCTCTCTTACTATCTCTCTTTTTCTTCTCTGATTATTGGTTTTGCTTCTTAAATTCCACATATAAGTGAAATCATATGGTATTTGTCTTTCTCTAACTGACTTATTTCACTTAGCATAATTCTTTTTCACTCCATCTAAGTCATTGCAAATCACAAGATTTCCTTATTTTTATGAATGACTAATAGTCCATTTTGTGTGTGTGTGTGTGTGTGTATATGTGTGTGTATGTGTGTGTGTGTGTGTGTGTGTGTGTGTACACAAGACCACTTCTTTATTGATTCATCAGTGGATGGACACTTGGGCTGTTTCCATAATTTGCTATTGTAGATAAAGCTACTATAAACATTGGGGTACATGTATCCCTTTGAATTAGTATTTTTGGATTCAACGAGTAAATACCTAGTTGTGCACTTGCTGAGTTGTAAGGTAGTTCTATTTCTCACGTTTTGAGGAAATTCCATACTGTTTCCCAGAGTGGCTGCAGCAGTTTGCATGCCCACCAACAGTATAAGAGGGTTCTCTCTTTCTCCGCATCCTTGATGATACCTGTTTCTTGTGTTATTGATTTTAGCGATTCTGACAGGTGTGATGTGATATCTCATTGTGATTTTGATTTGCATTTCCCTGATGCTAAGTGATATTGAGCATCTTTTCCTGTGCAGGTTGGCCATCTGGATGTATTCTTTGGACAGATGTCTTGGTCATATCTTCTGCCCATATTTTGGGTGTTGAGTTTATAAGTTCTTTATATGTTTTGGATACTAACCCTTTATCAGGCATGTCATTTGCAAATATCTTCTCCTATTCTGTAGGTTGCCTTTTAGTTTGGTTGATTATTTCCTTTGATGTGCAGAAGGTTTTTTTTTTTTAATGTAATCACAATAGTTTGTTTTTGCTTTTGTCTCCTTTGCCTCAGAAGACATATCTAATAAGAAGTTGCTATGGCTTACCTCAAAGAGGTTATGGCCTGTTTCTTCTCCAGAGTTTTTATTGTTTCCTGTCTCACATTTATGTATTTCATCTATTTTGAATTTATTTTTGTGTATCATGTAAGTAAGTGGTCTAGTTTCATTCTTTTACATGTTTCTGTCCAGTTTTCCCTATGCTGTTTATTGAAAACACTATCTTTTGTTTCACTGGATATTCTTTCTTGCCTTGTGGAAGATTAATTAACCATAGTTGTAGGTTTCTGGATTTTTATTCTGTTCTATTGATCTATGGTCTACATTTTTTTTTGCCACTACTATACTATTTCAATCACTACAAGTTTGTAATATAACTTGAAGTCTTGAACTGTATTGCCTCCAGCTTTGCTTTGCTTTTTCAAGCCTGCTTTGGTATTCAGGGTATTTTCTGGTTCCATGCAAATTTTAAGATTGTTCTAGCTCTTTGAAAAGTGATGTTGGTATTCTGATAAGAATTGCTTTAAATGTGTAGTTTCTGTTGGGTAGTATACACATTTTAACAATATTTGTTTTTCTGATCTTGATCCATGACCATGGAGTGTCTTTTCATTTCTTTGTCATATACCATTCTTTTCATCAGTGTTTTATAGTTTTCAGAGTATATAGGTCTTTCACCTCTTTGGTTGTGTTTATTCTTAGGTATCCTATTGTTTTTGGAGCCGTCCTAAATGGGATTGATTCCTTATTTTCTCTTTCTGCTGTTACATCATTAGTGTATGGAAATGCAACAGATTTTTGTATGTTGATTTTCTGTCCTGTGACTTTACTGAATTTTTATATCAATTCTAGCAGTTTCTTGGTGGAGTACTTTGGATTTTCTATATAGAAATCATGTCATCTGCAGATAGTGAAAATTTTGCTTCTTCCTTGTTGATTTGGTAGCCTTTCATTTCTTTTTGTTGTCTGCTGTGGTTAGGACAACCAGTACTATATTAAATAACAGTGGTTAGAGTGGACATCTGTCTTATTCCTGACCATAAAAGAAAATCTTGCAGTTTTTCCCCACTGAGGATATTAGCTTTGGGTTATACTATATGACCTTTATGATGCTGAGGTATTCTGATTGATTTGCAAATATTGAATAAATCTTGCAACTTAGGAATAAATCCAACTTGATCATAGTGTATGATTCTTCTAATGTGTTGTTGGATTCAGTTTGCTAGTTTTTTACTGAGAATTTTTGCATCCATGTTCATCAGGGATATCGGCCTCTAGTTCTCTTTTCTAGTAGAGTCCTTATCTGATTTTCATATCAGGGCAATGCTGGAGTCAAAGAATGAGTTTGGAAGTTCTCTTCCATTTCCATTTTTTGTAATAGTTTCAGAAGAATTCTTTAAATGTTTGATAGAAGTCTCCTCTTAAGCCATCTAGACCTAAACCTTGTTTGTTGGGAGTTTTCAGATTATTGGTTCATTTTCTTTGCTGGTTATTGGTTTCTCCAAGTTTTCTATTTTTTTGTATTTCAGTTTTGGCAATTTATATGATTTTAGGAATTTAGCTATTTCTTTCAAGTTGTTCAATTTGTTGATATATAGGTTTTAGTAATATTCTCTTACAATTGCTTGTATTTCAATGACATTCATTGTTATTTATCTTCATTTGTGTGTGATTTTATAATTTGGATCCTTTTTCTTTTTTTTTTAATTAAGTTTAAGTTTGTCATATTTTTTTAAACAGCCCATGATTTCATTGACCTGTACTATTGGTTTTTTTTCTTCATTTTTTATATATTCTATTTCTGTTCTAATTTTTATATGGCCTTCCTTCTGCTGCCTTTAGGCTTTGTTTACTGTTCCTTAGGTGTAAGGTTAGGTTGTTTATCTAATATTTTTCTTGCTTATCTAGGTAGGCCTATATTGCTACATTCTTCCCTCTTAAGAATGTTTTTGCTGCGAGGGGGGACAAGATGGAGGGGAACTAGGAGGAGGCGCCGTTTCAGCCTGTACCCTAAAGTGAGCTGATTACATACCAAGGTCTCCAATCACCCATGAAATCAGCCTGATATCAGAATTCTACATGTCTAGATCTCTACGGGGGCAGAAGACGCCAGTGGGCAGGTAAAGCGGAGTGGGAACCTAGGACTGGTATCGGAAGAAAAACAAAAGGGGGAGGGAGCCACCAGAAGCGACCCACTGGAAAGTAATACCCCAATACAAGAGTGCCCTGCAACTGGAGACCAGCATAAACTTGAAGTCTGGTAAAAAGCACTCTAAAAAAGCAAAGGATCATGGGGTGAAATTGTGGGAATTGGGGTGGTTAGGGACAGGGGCTTAAGTTCCTGACTGAGGACAACCCCCCTGGTGCTGAGCCAGAGAGAGTGCGGTGGAGAAACCAGGTTTTGGTACCTGAGCTGCAAGCGAGAGCTCCTAAAGGCGCGTGGGGTGTGGGAGGGACTGGGACCCTCAACAGCCAGCAGAAACAGCCTTTTTGCAGTCCCCACACATGCACTGCACTGCGCTATCAGAGCCTGAGACACGCCCCACACCTTCCCCTGAAAGAGGTGCACGGAAGCACCAGTCCGGCGCTCTCAGACCCGGAAAGTCTGAGCACTCCCAGCCCTGGCCAGCAGGAAAATCTCAGTGTGAGATCACTGCTTGGAACCTCTCTGGTGGTCTGGAGCTGCCCAGACAACCACCGCTGTTGTGGTTTTGGGTACAAGCAGGAGTTCCTGTGTCCCCAGGGACCGCGACTGGGAACATACTCTAACAGCGGCCAAGGGGGAACTTACGTGCTCTGCAGTACCCAGAAGGGAACAGACTGAGGCTTCTCTCTGAGAGGGAGGTCTGGGTGCAGTATGCTTTCCTCTAAGCCTCCAAAAACCATCAAGAGCCACCAAGGGGAGAGAAAACAAACATACAGACATTAAAAACCTCCAGAGAACAAAAGCCTGAAAAACCGGTTTCCTCAGAGCCCACCCACTTGAGGGGGGCGGGAGGACTTAACTCAGGAAACACTGCCTAAAAACCCACGCAGCAGGCCCCTCCCCCAGAAAGCCAACATGGGGGGGGGGGAATGACAAAAGAACAACCACCACTACTTCATAGATACAACTTTTATTTTTAATTCATTCGCACTATTCCACTTCATTTATTAATTTTCTTTTTAATTTTTTAAAAATTTTTATGTAGATATTTTTTAGCCTATTTACCATCACAGTGAGATGTCCAGTACATCAAATGGCATAATAACATTTTAACCTGAACTTTTTGATACATACCCGTGTTTTTCTTTTGCTTTTCTATTTTTTTAATTTTTTTAAAATTTTACTTTAGTTTAGTTTAGTTCATTTTTTCTTTATTTTTATTTTTTAATATTCATATAGAATTAAACTTCAAGGTAATCCCCTTTCCCCAGTCAATGCTATCCCTATAGGTAGACCGATTTTTAATACCCCGTTATCTTAGGAAAGTTGAGTCCTTTAACAAACATATCAAGATACATCCAGGAAGAATCGAAATAACCTTCCTCGCCCACACTGAGAATTTGTAACCACTCTCCATCTTTTTCTTCTGCCAGTGTTTCTGTGTATTTGTGTTTGTCCTGGTAGTATATAAATCTTATACATGGGGTTGTTTTTGATGAGGTTCTTTTTGTTTGTTTGTTTGTTTTGCTTCTATATATACATGTATATATTTCTTTCATCTTCTCTCGTCATATACTTTTATCAGTCTTTTTGTTTGTCTTTTTTTGCTTACATACTTCACAAATCTTACCTTGGGGCTCATTTGGGCTGAGCCTTCTCTTTTATCTTTCTTTCTTTTTCCTCTCTCTCTCTCTCTCTCTTTTTATTTTCTTCTTTTTCTCTTTCTTTTTTTCTTTCATTTGGGTGGGGACTCTGGATTGCTCAGAAGCGTTCCAGTGTGCACCTTGATTGCACCACGGTCAATACATCCAGCTACATCCGTTCAGCCATCTCTCACCAAAATTACTATGAGGAGGAATGCCCAACAGAAGAAAAATTCAGAGGATGGGCCTTCTGCAACAGAGCTAATGGCTACCGACATAGACATGTTGGAAAGGGAATTCAGGTTAACAATTATCCAGGCAATAGCGAGGTTGGAGAAAACCATGGACGACCAAATGGAATTGATTAGGGCAGAACTGAAAGCCAGCAGGGATGATGTTCACCATGTTAGGGCAGAACTGAAAGCCACCAGGGATGATGTTCACAATTTGCTCAATGAGTTCCAATCTAATCTAAATTCTCTAAAAGCTAGGGTAACTGAGACAGAAGATAGAATTAGTGATCGGGAGAACAAACAGATAGAGAGGAAGGATCAGGAGGAAGCCTGGAACAAACAACTTAGAAGCCACGAAAACAAAATTAGGGAAATAAATGATGCCATGAAACATTCAACGTCATAATTATTGGAATCCTTGAAGGGGAGGAGGAAAAAAGAAGTCTAGAAGATATAGTGGAACAAGTTCTCCATGAAAAATTTCCCAATCTCGCAAATGGAACCAGTGTTCATGTACTAGAGGCAGAATGGTCCCCCTCCCAAAAGATTATAGATTCTCAAAAGTCCTTGAGACAGCTGATAGCAAGAATGAGGAATTATAATTCTAGAGAAACTCTCTTCAGGGCAGCTAGGACAAAGAAGCTCCTTACGTACAGAGGAAAACCCATCAGAATAACGTCAGACCTGTTCACAGAAACCTGGCAAACCAGAAAGGACTGGGAAGATATATTCAGGGCACTAAATGAGAAGAACATGCAGCCAAGAATACTTTATCCAGCAAGCCTGACATTCAAAATGGATGGAGAGATAAAGAGTTTCCAAGACTGGCAAGGCTTAAAGAGTATGCGACCACCAAGCTGACACTGCAGGAAATATTAAGGGGGGGTTCTATAAAAGAGGAAAAATCCTAAGAATATCATTGTACAGAAATATAGAGACAATCTACAGAAAGAAAGACTTCAAAGGTAACACGATGTCAATAAAAACATATCTATCAAAAATCACTCTCAATGTGAATTGCCTAAATGCGCCCATAAAACGACACAGGGTTGCAGATTGGATAAAATGATAGGACCCATCCATATGTTGTCTACAAGAGACCCATTTTGAACCTAAGGATACATCCAGACTGAAAGTGAAGCGATGGAGAAGCATATTTCATGCCAATGGGCCTCAAAAGAAGGCCAGGGCAGCGATTCTCATATCAGATAAATTAGATTTTAAACTAAAGACTGTAGTCAGAGATACAGAAGGACACTACATCATTCTTAAAGGGACTATCCACCAAGATGATCTAACAACTGTAAATATCTATGCCCCCAATATGGGAGCAGCCAATTACATAAGAAAATTTTAATCAAGATAAAGAGTCATATTGATGTGAATACATTGATAGTAGGAGATCTTAACATGCCTCTCTCAGTAACAGACAGATCATCCATGCAGAAAATCGATAAGGAAACAAAAGCATTGAATGACACATTGGACCAGATGGACCTCATAGATATATACAGAACATTCCAACCTAAAACAACAGAATACTGATTTTCTCAAGTGCACATGGAACCTTCTCCAGAATAGACCACATACTGGTTCACAAGTCAGGACTCCACCAATACCAAAAGACTGAGATTATTCCCTGCATATTCTCAGATCACATGCTTTTTTTTTTTTTTTTAAGATTTTATTTATTTATTTGACAGACAGAGATCACAAGTAGGCAGAGAGAGAGGAGGAAGCAAGCACCCCATGGAGCAGAGAGCCCAATGTGGAGCTCGAACCCAGGACCCTGGGACCATGACCTGAGCCAAAGGCAGAGGCTTTAACCCACTGAGCCACCCAGGGGCCCCAATCACAATGCTTTGAAACTGGAGCTCAACCACAAGGAAAAGTTTGGAAGGAACTCAAACACCTGGAAGCTAAAGATCACCTTGTTTAAGAATGCTCGGATCACCAGGAGATCAAAGAAGAAGTTAAACAATTCATGGAAACCAATGAGAATGAAGAGATGTTGGTCCAAAACCTATGGGATACAGCAAAGGTGATCCTAAGGGGGAAATACATAGCCATCTAAGCCTCCCTCAAAAAAAAAAAAAAAAAAAAAAGGAAAGAAAAATCCAAAATACAACAGCTTTCTCTAAACCTTAAAGAACTGGAGAATCAACAGCAAATTAAACCAACTCCACACACAAGAAGGGAATAATCAAGATTAGAGCAGAGATGAATGAGGTAGAAACTAGAGATACAGTAGAACATATCAATGAAACTAGAAGCTGGTTTTTTGAAAGAATCAATAAGATCAGTAAACCATTGGCCACACTAATCCAAAAGAAAAGAAAGCAAGCTCAAATTAATAAAATTAAGAATGAAAAGGGAGAGATCACAACTTAACACCAAGGAAGTAGAAACAGTCATCAGAAGCTATGATAAACAGTTATATGACAATAAGTTAAGCAACCTAGAGGAAATGGATGTATTCCTGGAAAACTATAAACTACCAAAATTGAACTAGAAAGAAATTGACAACCTGAATCAACCGATATCTAATAATGAGATTGAAGCAGTGATCAAAAACCTCCCAAAAAACAAGAGCCCAGGACCTGACGGGTTCCCTGGGGAATTCTACCAAACTTTCAAAGTAGAAATAACACCTATTCTCCTGAAGCTGTTTCAAAAAATTGAAGCAGAAGGACAATTTCCAGACTCTTTTTATGAAGCCAGCATTACCCTGATCCCCAAACCAGGCAAAGACCCCACCAAAAAGGGGAATTTCAGACCAATATCACTGATGAATATGGATGCTAAGATTCTCAACAAGATCCTAGCAAATAGGATCCAACAGCACATTAAAAGATTATCCACCATGACCAGGTGGGATCATCCCTGTGCTGCATGGATGGTTCAACATTCACAAATCAATCAATGTAATAGAACAAATCAATAAGAGAAGAGAGAAGAACCACATGGTCCTCTCAATTGATGCAGAAAAAGCATTTGACAAAATCCAGCATCTGTTCCTGATTAAAACACTTCAAAGTATAGGGATAGAAGGAACATTCCTGAACTTCATCAAATCTATCTATGAAAGACCCACAGAAAATATCATCCTCAATGGGAAGAAGCTTACAGCCTTCCCGTTGAGGTCAGGAACACGACAAGGATGCCCACTCTCACCACTCTTATTCAACATATTATTAGAAGTCCTAGCAACAGCAATCAGTCAACAAAGAGAAATAAAAGGTATTCAAATTGGCAAGGAAGAAGTCAAACTCTCTCTCTTCGTAGATGACATAATACTTTATATGGAAAACCCCAAAAACTTCCTCCCAAACTACTAGAACTCATACAGCAATTCAGTAATGTGGCAGGATACAAAGTCAATGTACAGAAATCAGTGGCTTTCTTATACACTAACAATGAAAATACAGAAGGGAAAATTAGAGAATTGATTCCATTTACTTTACCACCAAGAACCATAAGATACCTGGGAATAAACCTAACCAAAGAGGTAAAGGATCTGTACTCGAGGAACTACAGAACACTCATGAAAGAAATTGAAGAAGACACAAAAAGATGGAGGACCATTCCATCCTCTTGGATCGGAAGAATAAACATTGTTAAAATGTCTATACTACCTAAAGCAATCTATACTTTTAATGCCAACTGATCAAAATTCCACCGGTATTTTTCAAAGAGCTGGAGCAAATAATCCTAAAATTTGTATGGCATCAGAAGAGACCCCAAATCACTAAGGAAATGTTGAAAAATAAAAATAAAACTGATGGCATCACGTTACCTGATTTCAAGCTTTACTACAAAGCTGTGATCACCAAGACAGCATGGTACTGGCATAAAAACAGACACATAGACCAGTATAACAGAGTAGAGAGCCCAGATATGGACCCTCAACTCTATGGTTAAATAATCTTTGACAAAGCAGGAAAAAATGTACAGTGGAATAAAGGCAGTCTCTTCAATAAATGGTGCTGGGAAAATTGGACAGCTATATGTAGAAGAATGCAACTCGACCATTCTCTTACACTGTACACAAAGATAAACTCGAGATGGATAAAGGACCTCAACATGAGACAGAAATCCATCAGAATCCTAGAGGAGAACATAGGCAGTAACCTCTTTGATATCAGCCACAGCAACTTCTTTCAAGATATGTCTCCAAAGGCAAAGGAAACAAAAGCGAAAATGAACCTTTAGGACTTCATCAAAATCAAAAGCTTCTGCACAGCAAAGGAAACAGTCAACAAAACAAAGAGGCAACCCATGGAATGGGAGAAGATATTTGCAAATGACAGTACAGACAAAAGGTTGATATCCAGGATTTGTAAAGAACTTCTCAAACTCAACACACACAAAACAGATTATCATATCAAAAAATGGGCAGAAGACATGAACAGACACTTCTCCAATAAAGACATACAAATGGCTATCAGACACATGAAAAAATGTTCATCATCACTAGCCATCAGGGAGACTCAAATTAAAGCCACATTGAGTGAATGAAACTCAATTGAGTGAAAGGGTGGGGTCTTTCACCAGTTAGAATGGCCAAAATTAGCAAGACGGGAAACTACCTTTGTTGGAGAGGATGTGGAGAAAGGGGAACCCTCTTACACTGTTGGTGGGAATGCAAGTTGGTGCAGCCACTTTGGAGAACAGTGTGGAGATCCCTTAAGAAATTAGAACTAGAACTTCCCTATGACCCTGCAATTGCACTACTGGGTATTTATCCCAAAGATATGGATGTGGTGAAAAGAAGGGCTGTCTGTACCCCAATGGTTATAGCAGCAATGGCCACAGTCGCCAAATTTGGAAAGAATCAAGATGCCCTTCAACGGACGAATGGATAAGGAAGATGTAGTCCATATACACTATGGAGTATTATGCCTCCATCAGAAAGGATGAATACCAAACTTTTGTATCAACATGGACGGGACTGGAAGAGATTATGCTGAGTGAAATAAGCCAAGCAGACAGAGTCAATTATCATATGGTTTCACTTATTTGCGGAACATAACAAATAACACGGAGGACATGGGGAGGTGGAGAGGAGAAGGGAGTGGAGGGAAATTGGAGGGTCGGGAGGTTGGGGGAGCCAGGTGGTGGGTATTATGGAGGGCATGCATTGCATGGGGCACTGGGTGTGGTGCAAAAGTTATGTATTCTGTTACGCTGAAAAGAAATAGAAAATAAATAAATAAATAAATAAATAAATAAATAAATAAATAAATAAATAAAAAAGAATGTTTTTACTGCATCTCAAAGATTTTAGACTGTTTTGTCTTCATTTTCATTTGTTTCCATGTTTTTTTTTTAAATTTCTTCTTTGATTTCCTGGTTAATCTGCTCACCATTTAGTAGCATGTTATTTAACCTCCATGAATTTTTGATCCTTTCCAATTTTTTCCTTCTGATTGACATCAAATTTCATAGCTTTGTAGTCAGGAAAGGTGCATGGTATAATTTCAATCTTTTTGCATTCTTGATGCCTAATTTCCAACTAATATGTGTTCTCTTCTGGAGAATGTCCCATGTACACTTGAAAAGAATGTGTATCTTGCTGTGTTAGGGTGGAATGTTATGAACACATCTGTTAAGTCCACTCCATCCAGTGTGTCATTCAAGACCATTGCTTCCTTGCTGATTTTTCTACTTAGCTGATTTGTCAATTGATGTTAGTGGAGCTTTAAAATTCCCTACTATTATTGTATTATTATCAATGAGTTTCTTTATGTTTATTATTGTTTTATGTATTTGGGTGCTCCCATGCTGTGCTATATATATAATGAAAATTGTCAGATCTCTTTGTTGCATTTCCCCCTTTATTATTATTGTTCTTTTCTTCAATGATTACATTCTTTAAAGTCTACTTTGTATAAGTATTGCTACTCTGGTTTTCTTTTGATATCCATTTGTGTCATAAATGTTTCTCCACTCCCTCACATTCAATTTGCAGGTAACTTTATGTCTAAAGTGTGTCTCCTGGTGTGCTTGGGTGGCTCAGTCAGTTAAGTATCTGCCTTTGGCTCAGGTCATGATCCCAGGGCCCTGGAACTGAGTGCCACATCAGGCTTTCTGCTCAGTGGGTAGCCTGCTTGTGTTCTCTCTTTCTCTTTCTCAAATAAATAAATAAATAAATGAAGTCTTTAAAAAAATGAAATGTCTAATAAGCAACATATAGATGGGTCTTTTTATTTTTAACTGTTCTGTCTCCCTATGTCTTTTGATTTAGAGCATTTAGTCCATTAATATTTGAAGTAATCACTGATAGACATGTATTTATTGATATTTTATTACTTGCTTTGTAATTGTTTCTGGATATTTCTCTGTTCCTTTCTTATCTCTGTCACATTTTGTCATTCCTTTCCACTCAAAGAATCTCCTTTTATATTTCTTGCAGAGCTGGTGTAACAGTCATGATTTCCTTGAGTTTTTGTTTGTCTGGGAAGTTCTTTATCTTCCTTCAATTCTGAACAATAGCCTTGAAGGATAGAGTACTTTTGGCTGCAGATTTTTCTTTTGGCATTTGGAATATATAATGCAACTGTCTTTTGGCCTGCCAAGTTTCTGTTGCGAAATCTCCAGCAAGCCTTATGGGTCTTTCCTTGTAAGTTAAGGACTTATTTTATGTGCTGCTTTAATTATTATTATTATTATTTAAGATTTTAGTTACTTAGTTGAGGGGGGGAGAGAGAGTCTGAGAGAGAGCAGGAGAAGGGGGAGGGGCAGAAGGAGAAGGAGAAGCAAACTCCCCACTGAGCAGGATGCGGGATGCTGGGCTGGATCCCAGGACCCTGGGATCATGACCTGAACTGAAGGCAGATACTAGACCGACTGAGTCACACAGGTGTCCCAGATTTTTTATGTATCACTATATTTTGCAAATTTAATGACAGCATGTCTTAGTGTTGGCCAGCTTTTCCTGATTTTGATGGGAGTTCTCTCTACCTTCTGGATCTGGATGTCTGTTTCCTTCCTCAGATTAAGAAAGTTTTCTGCCATTCTTTCTTTTTTTTTTTTTTTTAAGATTTTTATTCATTTATTTGACAGAGAGAGATCACAAGTAGGCAGAGAGACAGGCAGAGAGAGAAGAGGAGCAGAGAGCCTGATGTGGGGCTCGATCCCAGGACCCTGGGATCACAACCTGAGCCAAAGGCAGAGGCTTTAACCCACTGAGCCACCCAGGCGCCTTGCCATTATTTCTTGATATAAATTTTCTGCCTCATTTTATTTCTCTTCTTCTGGGACTCCTATAGTAGTATGTTTGGTGGAGTCTCTGAGTTCCCTAAGTCTATTCTTGTGTTCTATAATTCTCTCTTTTGTTCATCTTCATTATTTTTCATTTTTTGTCTTCGAGGTCACTAATTTGTTCCTCTATTTCTTCCAGTCTGCTGTTCATTGCATCAAGCCTGTTTCTTTCCTCAATTATTGCATTTTTCAACTCTGATTGATTCATTTTTAACTCTTTTATCTCTGTGCTAGTGGTCTCCTTGATGTCTTCTATTTTTTTCTCAAGCCCAGTGAGTATCATTATGATTGTTAGTTTGAATCAGGCATGTTACTTATGTCTGTTTTGCTTAGATCTCTGGCTGAGGCTTTATCTTGTTCTTTCATTTGGGATTTCCTCTGTCTTGACATTTTGTCTGTCTCTATCTTCTATGTGTTAGAAAAGTCACTTATGCTTCCTGCTCCTGAGAGTAATGATTTTATGAAGAAGAGGTCATGTAGTGCCCAGGGCCTGGCACTTCAAGGAATGTCTCTGGTTGTGCTACATACACTCTACTGTTATGTTGTGGCTTCTATCACCTTTAGGCTAATCCTTTGCAGAGGCTCTTTTTTCCTGCAGTAGGCAGTGTTTGTTCTTGGCCAGAATGTGGTGAGTTTTAACTAGGTGTGTTGTGCTCTGCTTGTTAAATGAGGTTTGAACTATTACCATTAGAACTGAAATCCTGCAGAACTCTGTGATGGGGAGATGTATGGGCAGGAGTTTCTGCTGGCCTTCTGGGGAAGGGGCCTGGATTGCTGGGACTGAGGCAAGGTTGACTGAGAAGGAACTTGGTGTAAACAGGTCAAGCAGCCAGTGTGGGTGCTGTGCAGCTTCCCACAGGCTGACTCTGTGTTTGTGCTGAGGGGCAAGCAAGGGAAATTGTACCAACCAACTTGTTTGTCCCTGGAGAGGAGTCCCTGTGAATCTTGCCTTTCAGAGAAGCACTCTAAGAAGAACAAATAATCTCCCTGCTGTGTACAGGCATTTTTCAGATTTCATTTCCATACTGTCTGTTTCTGGACTATTTGTGTAGGTTCTTCCCAAAAGTAGGGCAGTACCCTCAAGGCTCTATCTCAGCCAGGTCCACAAACCCTTAAAACTCCAGGTTTTAAGCCCCACTTGTTGCAAGAACTCATGGAAATCAGCCCCTCTTGTTTTCCCAGCCAGTGGCTTTGGGGAATATTCTCTTTTTATATCCCCCTGTGTGCTAGTCTCTCTCACCTTTCTCTGTGACCAAGATTCCTTCCCTTTTGCAGCACTCCTTTCCCTCTGCAGCACTCATGATCTGTTTCTCCCCTAAACTATGTTTTCATTCAACCTACCTTCTTTGATGTGGCTTTTTCTCTCCTGTTTGTTGTGGAGTTTGTTCTGTCAATCTTCAAGTTGATTTCTGGGGTACTTAGGATGATCTGATAAATGTCTAATGGTGTTTGTGGGATGAGACTAGCCTGGGGTCCTTCTACTCTGCCATCACCTTCCTCACCCATCCCAATGAGAATATTCTTCAACTAATGACAGACATTAAAATCACAGAACCAGGAAGCTCACTGAACACCAAGAAAGGGGGAAAAATACAAAAGCTAAAACCAAAAAACTTCAACATATCTTATTTAAATTATAAGAAACAAAAGACAAAGAAATATTTTTGAAAAGGAAAAAACATTTACCTATAGAGGAACAAGTATAAAAGTTACATTAGATTTCTCATTATAAACCATGTAAGCAAGAAGAAATAAATTAAAACATTTAAAGTGTTGGGAAAAAACCCTCTATTCTTTTAAAGTAATTTATGCACTCTAATTGACCTTCAAAATTAAATGAGAAATAAAAACTTGCTCAGACAGATACAAACTGAGAGAATTCATGGTCTACAGACCTGCCTTGCAAGACATGTGAAAAGATTTTTTTCAGGAAGAAAGAATATATCTGAGGTCAGAATCTTGGATCAACATAACAAAAAGAAGAACAACAGAGAAAGAATTACTGCTAATAAAATAATATGTTTTATAATACTAATAGCTCTAAAAGATAAAAGTTCACTTGTTAAAATTAATAAAGATAACAAATATAAGATGATCACAACCTTTAAGGTGAATTAAATGAATGATAACAAGGTATCAAGGGATATGAAGGGGGTCTTGAGAATTCCCTAAGTTATAGTAATATGAAGCACTGTAATGTTATTTAAAAGCTAATTTCTATTAGTTAAAAATCTATGTTGTAAAATTTAAGAAGAGCATTGCAAGAAAAAACTGAAAGAAGTACAATTGATATGTTCAAAGAGGACATAAAATGGAATCATAAAAATATTCAAATAAGACCACAGAAGGCATGTAGTTTTTGAATAAGAGTTTTCATTTTGTTTGGATAAATATACAGTAGTGAAATTACTTGATCATATGTCATTTCTCTTTTTAATTTTTTGAGGAACCTCCATACTGTCTTCTATAGTGGATGCACCAACTTACATTCCTACCGATTGTGCAAAAGGGTTCCTTTTTCTCCACATCTTCTCTAACACTTTTTTTTTCTTGTATTTTGGTTTTAGCCTTTCTGAGAGGTATGAGGTGATAACTCATTGTTTTATTGACTTGCATTTCCTTGATTAATGATATTGAACTTTTTTTTTTTTTTTCTTTTATCTGTTGGCCATTTGTATGTCTTCTTTGGAAAAACATCTATTCATGCTTTCTTCTCATTTTTAATTGCATTATTTGTGTTTTTTGGGTGTTGAGTTGTATAAGTTCTTTACATATTTTGAATATTAACCCCCCCATCAGATATATAATTTACAAATATCATCTCTTGTTTAGTAGATTGCCTTTTCATTCTGTTGATGGTTTCCTTCATTGTGCAAAAGGGTTTTGTTGTTGTTTTGTGTTGTCCCAGTAGTTTATTTATTTATTTTTAATTTTATTTATTTATTTGACAGAGATCACAAGTAGGCAGAGAGACAGGCAGAGAGAGGAAGGGAAGCAGGCTCCCAGCCAACCAGAGAGCCCGATGCGGGGCTCAATCCCAGGACCCTGGAATCACTACCTGAGCCAAAAGCAGAGGCTTTAACCCACTGAGCCACCCAGGCACCCCTATTTTTGTTACTGTTGCCTGAGGAGACATATTTAGAAAAATGTTTGTACAGGTAATGCTTAAGAAATTACTGCCTGGGGCGCCTGGGTGGCTCAGTCCTTAGGCGTCTGTCTTCAGCTCAGGGTATGATCCCAAGGTTCTGGGGTTGAGCCCTACATGGGGCTCCTTGCTCAGTAGGAAGCCTGCTTCTGCCTCTCTCACTCCCCCTGCTTGTGTTCCCTCTCTCCCTGTGTCTCTCTCTGTCAAATAAATAAATAAAAATCTTTAAAAAAAATACTGCTTATGTTCTTCTACGAGCCTAATGGTTTCAGGTCTCTAATTTAGGTCTTTAAACCATTTTGAATTTATTTTTGTGTATGGTATGAGAACGTGATTCAATTTCATTCTTTTGCAGGAAGCAGTCCAGTTTCCTTAGCACCATTTTTTGAAAACCAAACAAACAAACAAAAAAACAAACAAAACTATCTTTTCCTCACTGTTTATTCATGCTGTGTGCATTTATTTTTTTATTTAAAATTTTATTTTATTTTTTCAGTGTTCCAAGATTCATTGTTTATGCACCACACCCAGTACTCCATGCAATACCTGCCCTCCTTAATACCCACCACGAGGCTCACTGAACCTCCATCCCGCTCCCCTCCAAAACCCTCATTTTGTTTCTCAGAGCCCACAGTCTTTCATGATTTGTCACCCCCCTCTGATTTCCCCCCATTCACTTTTCCTTTCCTTCTCCTAATGTCCTCCATGTTATTCCTTATGCTCCACAAGTGAAACCATAAGATAATTGACTCTCTCTGCTTGACTTATTTCACTCAGCATAATCTCCTCCAAACCTGTCCATGTTAATACAAAATAATTGTTAACAATATACATTTATTTTGGGTATTCATCCTTTCTGATGGAAGCATAATATCCCATTATATATATGGACCATATCTTCTTTATTCATTTGTCTGTTGAAAGGCATCTTGGCTCTTTCCACAGTTTGGAGACTATAGCCATTGTTGCTATGAACACTGGGGTACAGATGACTCTTCTTTTCCCTCCTTCTGTATCTTGGGGTTAATACCCAGTAGTCCAACTGCAGGATCATAGGGTAGCTCTAGTTTTAATTTCTTAAGGAATATCCACACTGATTTCCAAAGTAGCTGCACCAACTTGCATTCCTACCAACAGTGTAAGATTGTTCCCCTTTCTCTGCATCCTCTCCAACACTTGTTGTTTACTGTCTTGTTAATTTTGGCCTTTCTAACTGGTGTAAGGTGGTATCTCAATGTGGTTTTTATTTGACACTCCAAAGGCAAAGAAAACAAAAGTGAAACTGAACTTTTGGGACTTCATCAAGATCAAAACCTTCTGCATAGCAAAGGAAACGGTCAATAAAACAAAGAGGCAACCCACAGAATGGGAGAAAATATTGACAAATGGCAATACAAAGGGCTGATATCCAAGATCTATAAAGAACTCCTCAAACTCAACACTCAAAAAACATATAATTGTGTCAAAAAATGGGCAGAAGACATGAACAGACACTTCTCCAAAGAAGACATACAAATGTCTAACACCCATGTATTTATTGAAGAATTATTTACAATAACCAAGACACGGGAGCAACCCAAGTGTCCATCAGTAGATAAGTGGATAAAGAGAAGTGGTATATATATGCAGAGATATATTATTCAGTATTAAAAAATGATATCTGACCATTTGCAATAATATGGATAGATCTAGAGGGTTTAAAGCTATGTGAAATAAGTCAGACAGAAGAAGAAAAATACCAAATGATTTCAGTCATGTCCAAAATTTAAGAAACAACACAAATGAACAAAGATTAATAAACAAAAAGACAAATGGGAAAATACACTCATAAATACAGAGAAATAAATGGTGATTGCTCAAGGGGAGGTCAGTGGGGGAATAGGTGAAATAGATAGAGGGAATTAAGAGATACAAATTTCCAGTTACAAAGTAAATAAGTAATGGAGATGAAAAACACAGCATAGGGAATACAATCAAGAGCATTGTAATAATGTTGCTTGGTTACTAAAGGTGATTATAGTTATTATGGTGAACATTGAAAAATGTATAGAATTTTTGAGTCATTACATTGTACACCTAAAACTAATATAACATGTCTATAATTATACTTCAATAAAAAAAAAAACATAGACGACAGAAAAGGAAACCTTTAACAATGTATGGAAGAGAGTTATTAACAGCTGATAGTAATCCAAATATATAATCATTTCAAATATTGTCTAAATATATCAATTAAGATGCATAGATTATTAGTATTTATTTAGAAAAAAGAAGAATCAACCATGTATTGTAAAGAAGAAATTTACTTGTAAAATAGAGATAGGTTAGCAGTAAAGAAGTTGAGAAATATGTGCCATGCTAACACTAATCATGGGAAAGTTTGAATAACTATATTAATTTTATACAAGGCAGACTTCAAACCAAGGCAACTATCAGGGAAAAAGAAGAGCACTATACAATTATTAAGGGGTCAATTTCCTAAGAGAATGAACAAATCCTAAATGTATGTACATCAAGCAAAAGAACATCAAGATATGTGAGGCAAAAACTGATAGAACTGATAGGAGTACTAGACCAGTCCACTATTATATTTGAGGAAGTCAACATATTTCATCAGTAATTGAAAAATGAGGCATGCAGAAAGCAATAAAAATATATTAAGCTGGTCAGCACTATCAATTGAGTTGCTCTAATTGACATTTGTAGAATACATTAACAACTGAAGAATGCACATTTTTCTCACAATGGAACATTTATCAAGATAGGCCACAATCTGGACCATAAAACACCCCCATTAAAAATTTAATAGAATTGAATCAACATAATTTTCTCCAAACTCTTTCAAAAAATTGAAGAGAAGAGGGTATTTCATACTTCACTCTATGAAGACAGTTACCCTGATAACAAAGTCAGATAAGATATTATAAGAAAATTTGAGACCAATATCACTAGGAGTTTTGATGTAAAAATCCTCAACAAAATTCTAGCAAACAATTTAAAACTCCTTAATAAGATTACATCCTTTTATGACCAAATGAGATTTTTTTCTTTTCAAATGAGATTTATTCTTGAAATGCAAGGTGGTTTAACATATGAAAATCAATCAATGTAATAGCCTCGTTAAGAGAGTAAATGAAAAACTTAAAGAGAATTGAAAATGTACAAAGTATGTTCTCAGGCAAAAAATGGAACTGAACTGGAAAACAATAACAGAAATGTCTAGAAAATTCCCAAATATTTGGATATCAAACAGTTTACTTTTAAGTAACATATGGGTCAATGAAGAAATCTCCAGAGAAATTTGAAAATATTTTGAGCTCAAAGAAAATAAAAGTATATTTTATCAAAATGTGTGGAAGACAGAGAAGCAGTGCTTACAGAGAAATTTATAGTATTCAAGGTATATTTTATTTTTTAATTTAAATTCAATTAGTCAACATATAGTACATAATTAGTTTTTGATATAATGTTCAAGGTATATTTTAAAAAGAGTAAAAAACTAGAATCAATAATCTATGTTATCACTTTGCAAACAAGAGAAAGAAGTACAATTTAAGTTTCAGAAAGCACAACAGAGAAATAACAAAAATTTTACCAATAACCAATGAAATTTAAAACAGGATAATGATACTAATCAATGAAACAAGAAAAATCAAGTTTTGAAAAGATCAATAAAAGCGATAACTTCTTGCCAGGCAAAATAAGAACATAAAGAAACAAATAAGCAAGACAGCAAGTAGAGAAAACAAGCAAACTATCAATATAAGAAATGTAGTGATAACACTAATGGATTAACAAGGAAAAATATGAGCAACTCTATGACAATAAAACTGATAACCAGATGAGGTATGCAAATTTTTTTAAAGAAATCAATTACCATAGCTCATACAAGCAGATAACCTGACTAGCCCAATGTGTATTTAAGTATTTGACTCAATGATTAATAACCTTCTTAAAGAAATCACAAAAAAAGGTTTGCATGTAAATTGCATGAAATATTAAGGAAGAAATTTTGCCAGTTCCCCACAATATCTTCCTAAATATAGAAGCATAGGGAAACTTCCTAACTCATCGTAGTTGTACAGAATAGCCCTAATACCAAAACCAATAAAACAAAACATTAGAAGAAAGAAAAATAAAAGATTATTATGTCTTAAGAATATAGATACAAATCCTAAACAGATTATTAGCAAATCAATCTTAATTATGCATAAAATGTAAAATACAAAATAATGCATAAAATATTACACACCATGGTCATGTTGAATTTACTTCAGGTGTGCAAATTTGGTTCAACATTAGAAAATAAAACAATGTAATCTATAGAATCAATAAAATAAAGGGAAAATCATCATAAATAGTGATAGAAAATTTGACAAAATTCTTTCATCATTAAAAAACTCTTAGCAAAAAAGAATAGAGGGAAACATCCTAAATTTGACAAAGAACAGCTACACAAAACCTCTAATAAACATCAAACAGAATGGCAAAAACCTGTGTGCTTTAACCCTAAAATTGGGAACAAAGGATGTTCTCTGCCACCATTCTTATTCAATATGGTACTGAACTTCTACTAAGAGGAGAAGAGAAATGCATTATATAGAATAGAAAGGAAGAAATTAATCACTTCTATTTGCAGATTGCATGACTGACTATCTAGAAAATCCCAAAGAACTGAATAAAAACTCCTGCAAACTAATAAGTTTAGGACAATTGCAGAATACAAGGTTAATATTTTGAAATTCAATTACTTTCTTATACACTGAGAAACTAATTATTGGAATTTGAAATTAAATATGCAATAAAATTTAAATAGCACATAAATGAAATATGTTGGTATAAAAAACAAACATGTAGAAAACCTGTATCAGAAAAATATAAAACACTGATAAAATAAAAGAAAGTTAAATAAAATTATATTCCATATTCATGATTTGGAGATTCAATAGTACTGAGATTTCAATTTTTCCAGTATTCATCTTCTAGAATTGACAAATTGTGTCAAATCAATCAAAATTGGTGTGTAAGAAAAATATTTTATAGATCCTGAAAAACTGATTCTTTAAAATGGAGAATCAAAAAAACCAAGAAAAGCCCATACAAGACTAAAGAAGAAAAACAAAGTATTGAAGAAGAAGAACAAAGTTAGAGGACTCAAACTACCCTATTTCAAAACTTACTACTGATAAGGCTATCCTAATAATGACATTCAAAAGAATAAACACATAGATCAATGAACCAGAAGAGAGAGCCCATGAATAGATCCACATAAATACCATAAACTGATTTTTTGACAAAGGATTTCAATTCAATAGAGAAAGACAGTTTTTTCAGATAAACAGGGCTAGAAAATTGTGTTTATTTGCAAAAAATATAAAACCTGGATCTTATACCTTTCACAAAAATTAGGTCAAGATGAATCATAGACCTAAATGTAAAATACAAGACTATACATCTTCTAGATGAGAATACAGTAGAAAAATTTGTTACCAAAAATTTAGTAGTGAGCTTTTAAATACATCAAAATTATGATCCAAGAAAGAGAAAACTGATAATTTGGACTTTCAAAATTAAACATTTATTCTCTGCAAAACACATTGTTAAGAAAATGAAAAGAAAAGCCACACACTGAAAAAAAAATTTGCAAAACACATATTTATTGAAAGCCTCATATCAAAAATATGCAAAAACTATTAAAACTCAGCAATAAGAAATAAATAAGTCAATTATAATGATCAAAGGAGCTGAACATTTTTTCAAAGAAGTACAGATGGCAAATGAAAATATAAAGAAGTGCTTAATTTCATTTGTCAACAAGGATTTCAAATTAAAACTACAGTGATATATGACTATACACCTATTAGAATGATAAAAATCTGAAACACTGATCTAAATACTAAATGATGATGGGGTGCAGAGCAATGGAAATTTTCATTAATCAATAGTGTGCATTCAGATCACCACAGCCATTCTGGATGGCAATTTTACAGCTTATTACAATGTTAATCATGATCTAAACATACAATGCAATAATTGGACTCCTATTTACTCTGTTGATCTGAAGACTTACAGTCATACAAAATTCTGTAATCTTGCTAGATTTATTCATAATTGTTCAAACCAGAAGCAACTTATATTTCCTTCAAGAGATGAATGTGTAGAGAGTATGTGATATATCCATTCATAGGAATATTATTCAGTGAAAAAATATAAATAAGTTATCAAAACATGAAAAACATAAAAACTATAAATGCATATTGTTAAATGAAATAATCCAGTCTGGAAGAATTATATACTGCATTATTTCAATTATATCAACTTTTAAAGTGAAAGACATAGAGACAGTAAAAAAATATCAGTGCTTGCTAGGAGTTCAGCATGGGGGAAGCATCAGGCAAAACACAAGGCAGTTTATAAGACAGTGAAGTTATTATGTAGGATACTCTAATGGTGGATGCATATCACTATGGATTTATCAAGACTCATAAAAATTTAATGCACAAAGAGTAAACTTTAATGTATGTAAATTTTAACAATTAATTTAGGAGTTTTGGTGATCAAAGGATGGAAAATAGAATGTGAAAAGGGCATATGATAGTATTAAAAATAGAAGAGACAGCCTCACTGGTGGAGGTGATGGAATAAGTGGTTGACTCAGATAATTTTGAAAATGAGTGGATGGTACAAGTTAGTTTACAAAGAATCAATCACTTTCCTATACACCAGAAATAACTAAGGAACTATGAAAAGGAAACTATGCATAAGAATTTTATTTTGGTTAGTAAAGTTGTGTGTTTCCATAGCAATATAGGTTAATACTTGAAACCAGTATGCATATGTATTCTGGACTTGAACAATAGAGTAAATGGGTGATTGTTAGTGGGAGCCTGGTTTCTCACTGTTGGATTGGGAGGGTGCTAGAATGATCCATATGGAAGTGAACTAGAGTTGAAAGATATCAGTGTGAACTCATGTTTACCTTAATATTGACAAAGAAAGTTAGATACATGTTTGAACAGAGAACACACACAGAAATAATATATGATATATATATATAACATACATATCACAAAGATATATAGCACACATAATATGTATTATATATGTGTTGTTATATATAACACAAATATAACATATATATAACAGATATATATATAATAGAGATATGTTATATAGAACAGAGAACACTCACATATAATATATGTTATATGTGTTCTCTGTTCTATATAACATATCTCTATTATATATATATCTGTTATATATATGTTATATTTGTGTTATATATTTTATTTATTTTTTTATATATATTATTTTTATTATTACATATATTATATATATTATATATAATATTTTTATATATTATTATATATTTTATATATATTGTGTTATATATAACAACACATATGTAATACATATTATGTATACATATTATGTAATACAGAGAACACTCACATATAACATATATTATATGTGAGTGTTCTCTGTTAATACATTATGTATGTATGTATGTGTGTGTATGTGTGTGTGTGTGTATTCTTGATCTGTCAGCTGAGAAGACCTAGATGCAAGGACAATCCAGATCTCAGTTTTTAGCAAAATTTACCAATGAAAAGAGCCAGAGCTCTTCGGTGATATAAAACATCACCAGAAAATATACAAAATTAGTCTTGAGTAGTGCCAGAAAATAAGAAAGTACCAAACACATATATACACACATTCACACACAATGATGGGACTGTGGCAAAGGAATATAGTAGCCAAATGAGAGACCCCCAGTGGCCAAAGCTGGAGGAATTTGAACAACAAAAACAATGACAGTATTGGATGATAAATATAAAATAAGTATCCATGATTCCATATTGACATAAATTCATGATTAAGTAAACAAACTGAGTATATTAGACAAATCTCCAGTGCAGAAGAATGTCAAATAATTTAGAATATTATTAAATAATGTAGATTCCTTTCCCTGAAGTATGTGAGGCATGACTCCCCATTCCTTAAGTGTGACTTTCTTTTAAAGAGCAACTATGAAAAGGGATTAACTATGGTACAGAAAATGGACAAGGCTAACATCAGCAGAGATAAGTCATACTGATAGTATGTATTTTGGACATGATGTAATAAGAATGGCATTTTTACCTCTGTGTTTCTCCTCCATTATTCCTTATCCTGGTCTAATCACGAGGAACATCAGACAAATCCCAATTGATGGATAATTGATGGTATCTGACCAGTCATCCTCAAAACTGTCATGAACATCAAAAACAAGGAAAGTCTTGAGAAACTATCACAACCTAAGCCTAAGGGGACAACTATTAAATGTAATGTAGTATGTAGATAAAATTCTGCAATAGGAAAAGGCCATCACGGGAAAACTGAGGAGATCTGAAAAATGTACGGATGTTAGTTAACAAAAATTTACCAATATTTGTTTATCAATTGTGACAAATGTACCCTACCAATGTAAGATATTAATAATGAAGAAACTAGGGGATGGGATATATGGAAATTCTCTGTACCCTTTTTGCAATAATTCTGTAAATCTAAAACTTCTAAAATAATATGGGTTTTTAGAAGAAAAAATTAAAATTATTTATCTTCTGATAAAATATAAATGTGTATATTTCTGATATTCTGAAGATAAACTTACATAACTTCTGTACTTTTTTTACAAATATATGCAATTTTAAATTTAACTACAATAGACAAAAGCATGTAGTTCTCATCAACTATGACTATACTTTAGTTCTGAATACCTGTGTAACCCTAAGAGAAGCCGAATCACCTTGTCTCAGGTGAAGAGTTAAGGCACTTCACTTAACTTTTCTTCTTTGTTGCCCAGAAGTGTCTCAATTTCCTCTCTCTTGCAATTCGTGTTCTCAATTTTGATACTTTTATCTATCTTGGAAATCTATTTGACTAGAGAAGTAGATAAATGAATAAACATGTATGTTGTCATGAAATGACATGAAATGAAATAGTCATTTCATTGAAATGACTTCTTTAAAAAACTTTTGTTTTTGAATTTTTTTCTTAATGCGCATTCATTTTATTGTTTTTGATATAATTGAGTATTTGTTCATAAAGTCTTCTATAGACAAGAAAAAACAAAAAGCAAAGACTCTTCAAGAAATTCATCTTTAAAATGTTATTTTTTCATTCTAAGAAATCAAACAAAAGGGATGCTTAAGTACTTAAACAATTTTTATGTACTATTCACATAACTCTACATAAATGCTTGAATGCAACTGTATGATGTCAAAAATAAAAATTCCATGCTTTCTGAAGTGAAGTATACTGAACTAATAGGTTTATTAGACTATTATAGGTTGTCCTCATATAGTTTAATAAGTTTCTTGTGTATTTTTTGTGTTAAATTATTACTATTGATTTTATCAATGTCAAAAATTTATACCCAAACCATCCAATCAAACAATTCATTCATATTCCTTGAAGAATGGGTTAATACTGTGCAGTCAGATTTTTCCATCCCTTTAAAATCTAAAACACCATTTTGTTGTGCCCCTTTCTAAATACACTCTGTCTACATATAGTAAAGCATATGTATGCTAAAATATACTTGTATTGAACACAGTAACTATGGAGTGATCAATGACAATGGACTAGAATTGTTATGGCTCCAGGTTTCATGATGCCATAGATGTCACTGTAGTAGTCAGTATAGATAGTGACAGGCCCAGGGATGAATGGCAACCCCTTTCAACAACACTTGGGAGCTAACAAAACTTATAAGCCCATATCAGTCCCCTCATTTACTCCTAACAATCATACATTAACCCCATGGTCTAGGCAACAAACTTAAGAAATTAAATTTTGTGAATGAGGTCAACCAGTGAGTAAGATGTGGAGATATTTGTCTGACTCCAGGACCCATGCTATTTGAAATTGAGCATGTTGCATTTTAGGAACTCCCACTTTATCTAAGTAAAAGTATTTGTTATCAGATAACATGCACAGACACACACAATCAAGATACAATTTTCTAAAAATACAAAAGTCAATTTCCCTCTGACCTTTTCCACAGCCAGTCACAAGTTCCCTACTACAAGGGGCTACCATTGCTATCAATTTCTCAAATATCAAAACCTTTATGTAAGTATTCTGTTCAGCTTGCTTTGAAAATAAAATATGCTTCTTCTTTTTTTTATGATTTTATTTATTTATTTGAGAGAGAGAGTGAGAGAGAGCACGAGAGGGGAGAAGGTCAGAGGAATAAGCAGACTCCCCATGGAGCTGGGAGCCCGATGCCGGACTTGATCCCGGGAGTCCGGGATCATGACCTGAGTAGAAGGCAGTTGCCTACCTAACTGAGCCACCCAGGCACCCTAAAATGTGCTTCTTAAAAAATCTAATCTCCCATCCATATTCTATTTTTGTTAGTTGACCCAATAATATTCTTTGTATTAGTATTTTCCTTCAGCAGATTTTGATCTGGCATTCTCTGACATTTTCCTAGATTTCTGCATCCTGGGTATTACAGCAGTGGATGGGATTCTGGTTATCTATCAGAATTTTTGTTTATTTCTACTTAGAGGTAATTTGAAGATTTTACTCTTCCCTATTTCCTGACATTGTGGCTATATGTTTTTTTTTGTTGTTGTTGTTGTGATTTTAAGAGTGTTCTGTTTTATTTTGTTGGTAAGAAAAAGATTCAGAATCAAGCAATAGCCATCATTTTCCATGCATGTGCAATTTTGAGGCAAATAAATTCTTCCTTAAAATGTGATTCCTCATACTGTTCTTATTCAATTTCTGATGCTTTTATATTTTGCACTGTGTCCTACTGGCTACTAAAGATGCCTTCCCAATTATCTCTAATCAATTTCCCATTTTATATTGTATTTACTATATTCATTAATCATGGTTAGAGAAATATTTCAGTAATTCAAAATTCCATCTGCTCCTAGTATATATGTTCTGAATCATTCATTTGCTGTGTTTAGCTTGACCGATCTCTTTGATTACTCCTTTTTTCAGTACCCTCTGGTTTCCTCATGTTTCTCAAGGTTACTACAAGGGTTATTTGTTTTATACTGACCTGAGATGTAAACCATATATGCTTAATCTGTTGTAACACAAGCTTCTTACTTCAATTAATGGCCACTTTGTGTGTCCCAGACCTTGTGCCAAAAGCTTTGCATACATTATCTTACTTAACCCTAACATGTTCTAACGAGGTAAAGGTTAGTACTGGAACTTTGGTATAAGGACACCAGACATAGATTAGAACCCAGGTATGAATTCAAAATCTGAACCCTTGTTAATGTCTGTACTCGTTAAGATTTTATTATATGCTTCCAGATTAATTTGGTGGCACTCTTTTAAATAATTAATTATGATATTGTCTTACCAAAAGGGAAACCAGAAGGCTGTAATAAAAAGTCATACCCTTGATAAAGATGATTTAGACCTGCTCTGAAAAATACTAGCTCAAAATCTTGAAATGGAATTATGGGAGAGGGGCAGTTTGCTGGATCTCTCCCCTCGTTCATCATCTCAGATCTGGGATTTGACCAAAGGGAGAATATGAGGGAGGGAGGAAACTGAAGTTGGAGTTTATTTCTTGGATGTTTTCTGTGAGGTCACCCAGTTGAAATACATTCCTCAACCAAACTAAACAGCTTCTTACAAATAACGAATGAACATGACAACATGGATTTTTTTCTATGTATTTTTTAAAAAATATAAATAGATTCTACTTTCATAAAAACAAGGTAACAAAATTTTCTTTATTTTCTTTGCTTTTAGATAAAGTTGTATTTTCTCTTATTTTACAGCTCAATTAAAATTCTCAAGTACATTATAATCATAAAAGATATACAAATATACCCTTTGGTCTAATTTTATCAAGTATGAATAGATTTATTTTCTGCTTTATCTTAGAATAATATTCTTGCATCAATATAGACTATACCAAAGTTTGGAAACAGATTTTTATCAAGGAAATCATTTGCAGTTTATTTTATAACTGCAGTATTACTCATTATCATATCATCATATCATATTATATCATATCATGACATATGTTTTAATGCCTGGATCTTTTGTGTGGAAATATTAGCCTGCTAAAAATAAATATTGGAACAAGGTCATGTATAAACAAGTAAAATTAAAATTTTCATATCAAATTTGAGTCAACATCAGGTATGTATGTATACTATTTTATAGGGAATGGAATTATGTCTACAGAGTACTACAGATTTTTCTACCAACACAGCAAGTCAAGTGCTTTTCACAAAGTAGATGCAAAATAAATATGTAATCAATTTGTAAATACTCACTGCTCTCATTTCAAAAATCAGATGGAGAGGAGAAGGATGTTGAGGGAAATTGGGGGGGAGATGAACCATGAGAGACTATGGACTCTGAAAAACCACCTGAGGGTTTTGAAGGGGCGTGGGGTGGGATGTTGGGGGAGCCAGGTGGTGGGTATTATGGAGGGCACGCATTGCATGGAGCACTGGGTGTGTTGTAAAACTATGAATTCTGTTACTCTGAAAAGAAATGAAATTAAAAAAAAAGGTTTAAGATAAAAAATAAAATAAAATAAAAAATATATACCATGAAAAAAAAAATCAGTTCAGCAAGGATATATCAAGCAAGTGTTACACATTTACTTCTGCATAAAATGTTGCATTGGAACAAAAATAAGGATAATTTTCCATATTTATGAGAATTTTTGACATATGAATTAAGTCATTTTCTCTACAGAAGTCTGTGACCTTCTTAGGCAAACAATGGGACTCATTTAATGCATTGGATAATTGTTAGCATCTAAAAATCCAAGACCATTAGTTTATTCTGTATCAATAAGGCATGCACAAGAAAATATCTAAATTTTATTGTCATTAAAAACCTGTCCATCTTTTAAATATTGAACTTCTGACCTTAAGAGATTTTTCTTTTCTTTTATGATGAGACAAAACTTACATACACTAAAGCACACAAATCCATAGTATATATATCTCTGTAAATTCTTACATATATAAACACCCAGTAACCACCACACAGATCAAGATATGGAATATTTCCAGTCCCAAGAAGCACCCTCATGACACCTCTGAGTGCACTTCTAACATTATGCAGATGGTTACCAGCTAAGACTCATTATGCCTGATTTCAAACTTCAAAAAAGTGAAATTATTCTATTTATGCCTTTTGTGATACAAAATTCATTTGTGTTTTTTGCTTATATTAGTAATTCTTTTTTTGTTTTGTTTTGTAGAAAGCACTTAATGAATATACAGCAATATACTTATTCATTTTGGTGTTTATAGACATAGGAATTATTCCAATTTTTGGCAATTTTGATTTATACTAGTATGTGACATCTTTTGTGTGTCATTTGATGGACATAAGCACTCATTGCCAAGAGTGGAGGAGCTGGGTCTCAGCAGGTACATATGATTAGCTGTAGTAGATGCTACCAAACTATCAATGCCAAAATGTAGATGACCAATTTACATTCCTGCCAAGCACCCTATGAGAATTTCAATTGCTCCACATCCTTATTATACTTTGTATCGTATCTCATTTTTGTTTTAGCCATTCTCCTATTTTATAATGATATTTCACTCTCATTTTAATTTTTAATTTCCTGATAATGGTTTTTCTGTATTTTTGTGATTGATTTTTAGGAATTCTTACATATCCTGAGTATGAGTCCTCTATTGAATATGTATTAAAACCATTTCCTCCAGTATGCCTTTTCTACTCATTCTCTTAATGGAGTCTCATTGACTTGTTGAGTTCTTTGTTTTATTAAGGTCATGTTATTAATCTTTTATTGTTAATGATTTTGGGGTCTTGTTTAGGAAGTCTTTGCCTATCCCAAGATAAAGAAGGTATATTCTTTTGTTTATTCTAGACACCTGATAGTTTTGAGTTTTGCTTTAGGTATATGATCTATTTCTATTTATCTATGGAAGGAGCTATCCACAGGTTTATGTTGATGTGGGAGAATCTGCATTCCTACCACAGATTAGCTGGCATGGGATGAATTCTCTTGTTTCTATAGTTCCAAGGACTTATCCCCCACTATGCAGCTAGAAAGAGAGAATTTGTTTAAGCAAATGAAAAGGAATTGTGTAATTGTATTAAGGCAAATTGCCTCGTGTAGTAGAAATTACTAATAAAAAAGCCTATGATCAATGACTCTCTTATATCCATTAAAATGATTTCCTCCAATTGTGCTAGACAAATAATTATTAGAAGAGAAGTTAAAGCATTTCTAATCAGAGAAGGGAAGTCTTGGATCATCAGTTATAATTTATTCACATCTAGGTTTGTTTTCGAGTCTAAGGGAAGACATCTCAAATACATATATTTCATACTGATTATTAATTTTGCTTTTTTCCTCCTTACTCATAACTTTTTAACAATATCTGGATGTTAGTAAAGATTTCAAAAGCAAATTAGGAGACACTATTAATTCTCAAAGACTTGACTACAATAAATATGATGGTTTGACATTCTCACAGGGATGCAAAGAAGTTTCTAGGAAAATGGTAATATGTTTGAATGCTTCATTCAAACACATCTAGTTGGCTATCTGATCATGGAATCGCGTGTGTGTGTGTTTAAAACAGAATATAAATTAAATTAGTAATGTAGAGATTTACATGTTCTTTTTGTTCTTTTCATGATCCATCTGTATCAATATCAAACTGTGATTTAAAAAAAAATTGAACCATTAGGACACCAACAAAATTAGATTTAAAATGAAAGAGTCTTTAAAACAGATGTGAGCAAAAAATTTTATGTACAGAATGTCTCCACACTCTTAAAAAGTGAAGACTTAAGTCACATAATTTCTCTTCTCAGTTTCATCAAAGAATTTAAGTTAGTGACATGTACCTCAGCATTGCTCACTCTAGCTCTTCTGTCCATCACTAAGAGACGAAAAATGGGTTTGACAGAAATTATTATTTATGTATAAATAAGTAAAACAGGGTTTACCAGCTTGTGTGGAAAAAGCCACAATTAAGAAGACAGATTGAATGATGGGTAGTAATTAAGAACACCACATATCCTCCATGATGAACTTCATGAAGGTTTATGTAATTTCCTGATCTTCACTGCTGCTCATCACTGTAAACATTCAATCCATGGAGGCTGCATGAATAAAAGTAGAGAAATATGGGTCCAAAACTTTCACTTCCACTATGAAAGAAAGCTGGATAAAAGAAGAAAAAGGCTTACTCAAGCAAAGGCCTTTCTTTATGGTCCTTAATATCACCTAACTACATTTGTTACCTTTTGATCCCATGAGAAAGTAAGCCTACAAAAGATCGGGGCCATTGTCTACTTCCTTCACTCTTGAATCTCCAGCACTTAGGAAGTACCTTATGTATAGTATTATGATATTCATAATAGGGATAAAAACTAAGGAATCTAGTTATGACTTTAAGATGTTCTAAATGGTAGAAATTATAAATTATTAGATCACTGAAATAAATTATGATGCATCAAATTAAACTATTCTTGTCAAGCCAACTTGCTGTGTTTAATTTAAAATGACTCAGAGTATATACTCTGAATGGGATCACTACGATAGACAGGACTGCTTTCAAATTCACACAATTTACTATGTAATCTACTTATTGAGGAGATCAAGATTGTCTGCAAATTACTAGATGGAAGCTGCCAATTGGAAATGATTCACATATGTGAAATTTCTAGTTTCTTGACTGCCACATAGCAGGCATTCCCTAAATAACCATTTTCCTTCCTTCTTACCTTTCTAGACTATATCCAATTTAAAGTAAATTAGAAGAAGAGTAGTGCATTTTTGAAGTTGATGACTTAATTTCAAAGATAAAGGGGAATTGTATCTATATGTACAAATGTAAAATATGTAATTCATTAATTTTATATTCAGGTATACAGTAGAAATGTATGAGACTAGGAAACTGGCTGACCTAAATTTGAAGATAGGCCATATATTTATTAATTGATTAATGTTGAATAACTGTGTTTCTCCTTAGTTGTATTTATCCATATGTAAAATACTGGTAACATTGTTAACATCACAGAGGAGCCAATAGACTAATGCTCTCCAAGAAGTTCAGTCTGATCTGACTCATTTTTAAAGTTTAGCCTGGTAAGAAGGGTTTTAATAAGAACCTGGTAAAATTATAGTAAAGCAAGGTAAAACAGACAAACAGCAAACAAGTATACAGAAAGAACACAAAGAGACATGCCAAAGAAAATATTGTTAAGAAAGTGTAACTATAAACCATTAGAGACTGATTTGAAATAACATATTTCTACTTTTTTTTTTGAATTTTACTTATTTAGTAGACAGAGAGAGAGAGAGAACACAAGCAGGGGAGTGGGAGAGGGAGTCACAGGCTTTCCACTGAGCAGGGAGTCTGATGTGGGGCTTGATCCCAGGACTCCAGGATCATAACTCCAGCTGAAGGCAGACACTTAACAACTGAGCCACCCAGGCACCCCAGAACTATTTCACTTTCAAATAAAATTGCTGTATCTCATGTTCAATAAGAACAATCTAATTTGGCTGATATATTTTGGTCAACAAAAATAATAGTATTCTCCTTTCTAGAAATGTAACTGATTTGACCAACATTCCCCTAGATTGTTGTCACTGAAAGTTGTGTGATCCTCAATACAAAGAGATCTTTTTATAGGATTGTAGTGCCTTGAATGAAGAGATAACATGAGTGGTGTGTAGAAAGGAAATCAGTATTCTAGATGGTAACATAGCTAACAGAGTCATTCATATAAAAAAGGAAATATGTATTATATTATCACATTCTGGGAAAATGTGGCTGTAAAATCCTTCAAAACAAATGTTCCACTGGGGCCTAGTAGTTCTAGACACATAGATCAATGGAACAGAATAGAGAGCCCAGAAATAGACCCTCAACTCTATGGTCAACTAATCTTCGATAAAGCAGGAAAGAATGTCCAATGGAAAAAAGACAGCCTCTTCAATAAATGGTGTTGGGAAAATTGGACA
>PISX010019416.1:0-38325 GCA_004024625.1 Mellivora capensis | reverse complement strand
GAAAATTTGGTCAATTCTTCATTGACTATTGTTTTCCAGGAAAAAGTTGTCGTAAAAGCATAGGGTGCCTGAAAGGCTTTTGAAATCAAGTCCTAATCAAAGTAGGATTTGACACTTGATATCAAAAGCATAGGATTAATGACCAGAGTACTTACCTAATATCATTGCTCTAGAATTTGGGAATTGAATGCCAGACCTCATGTGAGCCACACAGTGGTTGCTCAGTAAATGCTTGTTGCATGAATGTATGTATGTACTCATGTACTACTTGATATACAGTAATGGAGTTAAAGAAGAGAAAGGATAGTGTAGAAGGAGTCTCTGAGTATGAGGTATGTATTAGTCAGCTCAGGCTGCCCTAACAAAACACTATAGATTGATTGGGTGGCTTAAACACTAGAACTTACTTTCTTGCAGTCCTAGAAGCTGGGAAGTCCAAGACCAAGGTGTCGGCCAGCTAGGTTTCTGATAAGAGTGCTCTTCCTGGCTTGCAAAGGCCCGTTTTCTTGGTATACCCTCACACATCGGAGAGAGAAAGAGAGATCTCTCTCATGTCTCTCTGTATAAGGGTATTAACCCATCATGAGGGCTCCATTTGCATAATTTAATTACCTCCCAAACATCCCACCTCTAAATATCATCACTTTGGGGTTTAGGACCTCACCACATGAATTTCAGGAGTGGGGAATATGCTTCAGTCCATAACAGGTGAAAATACTTAGCTGTTTGCCTACCGTCTGAGTCGTAATTTTACATTAGTGACTGGAAATGAGCCAGAAATTTTAAAAAGCTAACTGTTTAATGTATAGAATATATTGTTAGTAATACAGGCAAAAGAAGAAACGTCATGCTGCTGGAGAAGATAAGTGATGAAACTCTAATTACAGAAAAAATTTAAGGAATTGTCATATGACTTACACAGTTCTGAATCGAATAGGGACAGAGGTTTGTTGTGTTGTGTTGTATTTTTACGTAATGAATCTCCCGTTGTGTATTTGGACCTATCACCCAGTCACTTCTAGTGACCTGTGATTAGAATCTTGGCCTCTAATTGGACACTCACTATTTGAACCCTAGTGTTTTGCTACCAGCCCAGCCTCTATGGGCTTCATGATGAAAAAAGTGATCCTTTAGTGTCTGTCTTTTAGATAGGGAACCCACGTAGAGGTGAAATTTCCTTTAGCAGAATGGTGCCTTTGCCCTGCTGTCACCTTGGTGGCTCCAAGCCCTTTTCTTCGAGAAGAAAGTCATTTGAGCATAATAGTTTTTCTCACCCATAAGAATACAACACATAAACTATTCCAGAATTCCTGTACAAGGACAGAAAGATGGACTGACAGAAGAAATTGTGCATTTATGCCTGCACGGATTAAACATGTCAAAACATAAGTGGCTGTCATTCTAAATTTTATCTCTTTGGATCTGAAATAAGAATGGCAAAGACAGTTTGTGAGAGTTCTGATTGCTTTCATAAGATTGTTCAGGTTTTTAATTTGGCGCATTAAAGTCTCATCGTACGTGTTATGTTATACCCTGTATGAAGGCTTTATTCTCAGAAACTCAGTGCACTGGGAAGAAACTTCAAGTGTGATTCCTGGGAGACTGCTGTCCTCAGAAGTGTTTTGGGCAGTGATTTTGAAAAGCATAACAATTATCCATCTCTTCCTCACTTCTTTTTTTTTTTTGAACTTACACTTATTTTCAATGAGAAATTCACAGAAAAATTGAAATAACCATCCAGTGAATGCTTGTAGGCTTTGACTTAGATACTGACTGTTAGCATTTTGCCATATCCACTCTGTTCTCACCAAATAAATGCACTTACTTGTCTCTTGCCAGACCATCAAAAAGTAGGCTACCAACATGGTGACCTTTCATCCTTAAACATATGAGCATTCATCTCTCAACAACAAGGGCATTCTCCATGTGCACATCATTACCAGATATTTTCATTTTTTTTTCATTGCTGCCATAGCAGATTATCAGAGACTTAGTGGCTGAAAACAACACAGACTCATTTTCTTACAGTTCTAGAGGTTCGAAGTCTAACCCGGGTCCCAATGAGCTACAACCGAGGTGTCAGCAGGACTGCACTCCTTTCTGGAAGTTCTAAGGAAGACTCCATTTCCTTGCCATTTCCAGCTTTTAGAGGCTGCCCTCATTTCTTGGTCTCTTTCCTCCATCTTCAAAGGACTCTCTGACCTTCTTCCATCATCACATCTCTCTCCCTGACCACAGCCAGAGAAGGTTCTCCAATTTAAGGACTCCTGTGATTAGACTTGGTTTTACAAAGTAGAAAGGTGCCTGTTGTTATGAAGGGACTCCACTCAGATTTAACAGATGTGTGTATGTCTCCCCCCTTTAGCAGTACTTGAGAGTAGAGTGCTCAAGAAAGTCTAATTCCTTGATAAGAAGCAGTTTTTGTATATCTTGAGGCAGCAGGACTGAGGGCTGTGGAATCCCTGGGCAAAGTGAAATTCTAAAGCTCCTGTGACTTGTGAGGGACAGTGGTGGCTGTGGCTCTGATTAATAAACTAAGGACAGGAACGGCTCTGTTCCCACCTTTGCTACAGTGAGCGAATGCTCACATCTTCCTCTGTGTGTTTTAGTTTCTCTATGAAATGCTTGGTCAACGTCCTCCATCTTTGGGACACCCAGCCAAGGAACACGTTTATGGAGGTAGGCAGACTTTAACACCATGTTTTTCACGCTCTGGGTTACAGCATATTAGTGGACTAGGAAATCATCCTAGGGGCTTTTGTCCCCACCACAGGATCTAGGACAGAGCCCAGCTAATGGCACAGATCCCTAGTATATATCCAGTAAAGAATGGATGACTCAATAATAACAAGACAACCCAATTAAAAAATGAACAAAGCATCAGAAATGACATTTCTCTAAAGAAGACATAAAACGGCCAATAAACCCATGAAAAGAAGCTAAATATTATTAGCCATCAAGGAAATGAAAATCAAAACCACAATGAGATATATACTTCCTCGGGGCACCTGGATGGTACAATCGGTTAAGCGTCCCACTCTTGATTTTGGCTCAGGTCTTGATCTCATGGGTTATGAGATCAAGCTCCATGTCTGGCTCTGCACTTGGCAGGGAGTCTGCTTAAGATTCTCTCTCTTCAGGGCACCTGGGTGGCTCAGTGGGTTAAAGCCTCTGCCTTCAGCTCAGGTCATGATCCCAGGGTCCTGGGATCGAGCCCCGCATCGGGCTCTCTGCTCAGCAGGGAGCCTGCTTCCTCCTCTCTCTCTGCCTGCCTCTCTGCCTACTTGTAATCTCTGTCTGCCAAATAAATAAGTAAATCTTTAAGAAAAAAAAAAGATTCTCTCTCTTCTTCCTTCTCTGCCCCTCCCCCACTGCTTGGGCACACATGCTCTCTCTAAAATATATATATGTATATGTATATATATGTATATGTATATGTATGTATTTCTTCATGTCCACTAAAATGACTGGAATTTTCAAAAGGAGAGATAATAGCAAGAGTTGGCAAGGATGTAGAAAAATTGGAATCCACATATGCTAGTGGGAAATGGAAAATGGTGCAGCCATTTTGGAAAACAATATGGCATTTTTTTGAAAGGTTATAGATAGTTACCCTGTGAACCACCAGTTGCACTTCTAAGTATATATACCCAAGAGAAATTAAAACCCATAACCACACAAAGATTTATGCATGAAAGTTCATAGCAGCAAAACTCATAATAGCCTAGAAATGGAAAGCAACCCTAATGTCCATCAGCCAATAAATGTGTAAACAAAATATGGCATATCTATACAATGGAATATTTTTAAAAAATTAATTTTTTTAATTAAATTAAAAATTAATTTTTAAAAAAGGAAGTACTATGATAGGCTTAGACATGGATGAAGAAACCAGTCACAAAAGAGGACATATAGTGTGATTCCATTTATAGGAGTATAAATCACACGAATGTCTGTCTCTATAGAGGCAGAAAGTACATTAGCATTTACTTAGGGCTGGAGGGTAAGGGTCAGGAATAAGTATGAAGTCTAATGGGTACAGGGTTTCTTTTTGCAGTAACGAAAATGCTCTAAATTGTGGTTTGGTCCCAATAACTGTGATTATATATAATGACATAACTGTGATTAATACTTTTGAGTTGCACATATTAAATGGGCAAATTTTATGACATAGGAAATATATCTCAATAAAGCCATTATTTTTTAAAATGTCCATGCCTGAGCCCCACCCATGACCGATTAAATCAGTTTTTACAGATGGAGTTTGACATGGGGAATTTTGTTTACACTTTTCTAGTTCAGCTTTTAATGTATAGCTAGAGCGAGAACCACTGGTTTACACTAGCACCAACTTCCCTCTCAGGACCAGAATGTCATAAATCCATGCATCCAGCGTTTTGTGCCTGTCGTGGTGAGTGAGCTGATTTAAAGAAACAAGAGAAAGAGCTGGTGGTCAAACCCCCACTCCTGTGATGGTCTTGATTGATTTTTCTGGCTACCTTCTGTGAGAAACCCAGAAACTACAATTTCCCTGCAACCAGTAGAAAAAGAACAATAAACTAATATTGTTCTAAGCCCCAAGCAGGACCTGGGGGCAGAGAAATTGCTGATATTTTATCTATTCACCATGATCGTGATGGCAGAGAACACCCTCGGACCCCTCCCAGACTCATTCCCTGTCTGTCCCTGCACAGAGCTGTGGAGGGCTCGGCGTCATCCAGCCAGGCCAGAGCAATGCAAGTTTTTACGTGACGGAGGGACGGTAGGCAAAGAAAGCAACTGAAAAAAAATCTTGATTGTGATTATGGACAGAGACAAATTTCTAAAGAGGAGCGATTACTTATTAAATGTGAAAAATAGCTGTTCCCATGAGAGTGTGTGATAAAATGCACACGCATGAAAGTGAGTGAAGGATAGACTTGGGGGTGAGTTTTAGCAGTTTCTAAGAGGAAAGAAATAATATTGTAATCAAGATAACTGGGCTGTTTTATTCCTATTTATGAGGATTTAGCCAAGATCATTTTAGAAAAACAGTTTTTGAAAACCCGATCAAAGAACCCATCAGAATGCGTGCTACCCCCATTATTTTTGACACAGACGAATTAAGTTTTGAAAGGGTTGAAGATGGAGCAGTTGTAAAAAGCAGAAGTGATAAATGGATGTGTCATTGTCACATCTCAATAGAATCAGTCGGTATTACTAGGAATCTAGGTAAGTGACCTGACCTTTTTATAACCTTCATCAGTTTAGGCTCTGACAGATAATGGCTAAGTGATGTCTACCGGTCACCTTAACATGTCTCAGTTTCTCTGCTTATACAACAGGACTAATGAATTCCCATGACAAATGATTGACTCAATCCCCAATAGCAATGAATATGACCAGGTGTCGTTATTAGATGTAACGTGTAAGTCAAGGTCTAACGTGGAAAATAGAAACAATGTCAATTATTTACCTCCGAGAGAATTTTTTTTTAAGATTTTATTTATTTATTTGACAGACAGAGATCACAAGTAGGCAGAGAGGCAGGCAGAGAGAGAGGAAGAAGGAGGCTCCCTGCTGAGCAGAGAGCCCGATGAGGGGCTCGATCCCAGGACCCTGGGATCATGGCCTGAGCCGAAGGCAAAGGCTTTAACCCATGGAGCCACCCAGGCGCCCCATCCTCTGAGAAAATTTAATGTAAGGAGTTGGTTATACATTTTAATGAGGGCCTATGAAACAGGAACATTAAGATGACCCATAGGTTAGCAAGAGCAAGAAGCTACTCCCCTCCCTTTAGCTGGAATGCCAAAGGACAGAGGAATGTTGTAGACCACAGCTGGGTAGGAGCTGGAGCCAAGAAGATGCATCTGCTGCTGGAGACATGACCCAGAAGGCAGAGAGGGCAGGGGACAAATGCCCTGCCTTCTCCTTTCCTTTTGCCCTTCAGTGTCCCTCCCACCGAGGGCCTCCCAGTGTCGGTACCCAGCTGGGAGCCTGGAAAGCAGGCTGCAAGGATCAGCCCCTGCCTCGCCCTAGTACAGATCAGAACAAGGGAAAGATGAGGAATGGATCTTAAGGCAAACAGGCCAACGAGTTTTAGTCTTACCCCTTTTGTTGCTCTGTATCCATTCTCACCCTTATGCCCGTATTTTAGAACTTTATACTTCCGCCTGTTCATCAAGAGCTGTTCATCATATAAAGGCATTCCTTCCCTGTCTCCCCAATAAGGAGGACCCTGGCTCATCACTCATTGTATTCATCTCAAGTCTAGGATTGCCACTGTCCTCCATGGTCATGTCTCAGATGTGACTCCTCATATCTGGTGACCTCTGAATGAACGTGGAAAGTTGGGGTATCTGAGTGGCTCAGTTGGTTAAGCTTCTGATTCTTGATTTCGGCTCAGGTCGTGATCTTAGAGTTGTGAAATTGAGCCCCGAGTCAGTCTCTGCACTGGGTGTGGAGCCTGCTTAAGATCCTCTCTCTCTCTCTCCCACTCCCTCTGCTTCTCCCCAGACTTCTCTCTGCATCTCTTAAAAAAAAAAAAAAAAGATGAAGAAAAGAAAAATTAGGAAGTTAATCACCACCAGCTCCTCATATAAAATAGTGGGGTAGAGACCACCTCAAACCCATTAGGATGGCTACTATTTAAAAATTAATTGGAAATTTTAAAGCCAGAAAATAGCAAATTTTGGCAAGGATGTGGAATAATTGGATCCCCTGTGCATTGCTGGTGGGAATGTAAAATGGTGCAGCCACTGTGGAAAATGGTTTGGTAGTTCCTTAGAGAGAGAAACACAGTTACCAGATGACCCGGCAATTCCACTTCCCCATATGTACGCAAAGGAATCGAAAGCAGAGACATAGATACTTATTAGTATCTATGTCCCAGTGTGCATGGAAGCATTGTTGACAACCAGCCTGCCCATCAGCCATTAATGGATAAACAATATGTGGTATGAACATAACAACAAAATATTATTCAGCCTTAAAAAGGGAACAAGTCTCTGATACTACACCATGGATGAACCTTGAAAACATGTTAATAAGCCAGACAGAGAAGGACATGTATGGTATGATTCCATGTCTGTGAGATGTCCAGAATAGACAAATTCCTAAACACAGTCTCGAGTAAGGGTTGCCAGGGATTCGGCGGGGATTGGGGGGGGTGGTAGGGAAAGTTACCGTTTAATGGGCACAGAGTTTCTGTTTGGGTTGATGGAAAAGATCTAGAAACAGATAGTGATGATGGTCACACATTGTGAACATACTTAATGCCGTGGAACTGTATACTTAAAAATGGTGAAAATGATCAGTTCTATGTTATGTAGATTTTACTACAAATAAAAACTAGTAAGGAAAGTGGAAAACAAAAAGAAACCATTGGTTGCTGTATGCGTAGATACGCCAAGCGGTTCCCAGGCAGCAGGAGCTATTTCTTCCCTCCTTCTACCCACCCGTCCCACTGTGGCTCTTGGCCTCTGCTGCCACCTCAGCTCAAGAGAGGTCACCACCTGTATGTGTTAAACTAAGCCTTTGTTCCTAGAAGAGCTCAGTTCTTAGCATTCCTGCCTTTATAGGGTTGCCCTGGGTTTTCCCTTAATTTCACCATGGACGTAGAAACACTAAGATGGGTCCCAGTGAATCTGACGTGGTCTGCCTGTGCTTACAGCGTAGAAGCCACAGACCTACCCCTTGGCATCACAGTTGGCCCTCTCGGCCTGTTGGTTCCGTGGTGAGAAGGCCAAAAGGCCAGATGGCCGCTCTGCTACCAGTTTTTTGTTGTTGTTGTTTTAAGATCTTTTATTTGTTTATTTGACACAGAAAGAAAGCACAAGCAGGGGGAGTGGGAGAGGCAGAAGGAGGCTCCCTGCTGAGCAGGGAGCCTGACATGGGGCTCAGGACCCTGGGATCATGACCTGAGCCACCCAGGCGCCGCTCCTCTGCTACCAGTTTTAATGGGGTCATTGTTGTAGCTGCCCGAAGAGACATTCCTTCCCGAATACCTGAAAACCCACCTAGCCCCAAGTCGGGGGAGGGAGCAAGAGTTGAACCTCTGTAACTGTTTATAATCATGAGAGGAAGGGCCATTCCTGCTTTTATTCCTTACTTCCCAGGCCTGTATTTTCTTATTATGGCAGCAGGGGTTGGGAGGTTTTGGGGGGAAGGGGTTGGAGTACTGAGTCAAGCCCTCCAGCACTCCAGCCTGGTAAGTGTTAGCTTCCAACCAGACCCTTAGCTGAATCCTGCAGGGGCCATCGCACCCCTCTGTCAGGCCAGCTCCTTCTGGGGGGAAGGCCTAAGCAACAAGGAGGGCATTCCGAGAACATCAGCCCTGCCATATGCTTCTTTCCTGTAAAAGAAATTTCGTGGCCAGAAATACTGTTGAATAGGACAGCAGGATTGTCAGCAAGACCTTGAGGAAATCTGACAGTGGTACTAGTGGAAACATTTCAGGCAAAGGCAAGCGGTTCTGTGAAGTGGCTATGACAGCGGTGGGTACAATACTGCCCCTTCCAAGAGGGAAGAAGCCGTGGGAGTCGGGTTCGCTCTTTGAGCCAGTCCTTGATCTTCCCCGCTCGGTCCCACTTCAGAGGGGAGTGCGCTCCGGCAGATTTCCAAGGCTCCTGGGCGATAGGAAGCCACGGGGGAGACTGGGGGAGATTTGAGGGGAGAGCAAGGGAATGTGAGTGTACGTGGCATGGGACCAAACAGAGCCCAGATCTGCAGATCAGTCATTCTGAAACAAATTGTTTGTGATGTTTCTTTCCTAAGTGCATTTAGTCTGCTGAAGATGCAGATTTTTTTTTTTTTGGCCTTTCTAAGATTTCAGCCGATAACAGAACCATTTAAAGACTAAATGGAGACAATTTTCAGCATCTTTGGCAAAATTCTCTTAAATGAATTCTTGTCAGATAGACCTCCTTCAAGATTATAATTGTGTGGTAAAATTAAATTAAACGAGTTTTACACTCTTGGCAAAAATCTCTTAAATGAATTCTTGTCAGATCAAGCTCCTTAAAGATTATAATTGTGTGCTAAAATTAAGCCTCACAGGTTTGACACTTCTGTAGTTTTTTTATAGCGTCTACGTGAGCATGTTGGCCTACCGCTGGCAAAAGGGGCTCCTCGCCTGGGGCTCAGTAGCCAGCCCACACAAGCTTTGAGTTCCAGTTCCTGTTCCCGGCTCTGTCCGATGATCTGTGGGCCATGACTGAGTGCCTGTCCCATCTGGATTTCTGTTACTCCTCTTTCTCAGGGTAATGATGTCCACGTCAGCCAAATATATGTAATGTCTTCCTTCATTAATGGGCTCGTAGAAGCAGCAGAAGGTGAAGAGTATGTAGAAATTCAGATCTAGAAAGAGAAACAGTATTGGCCCAGATGCTAGGTGGTCGTTGTTCTGACAGTGAGATCCTCTATGTCGGAGAGTGACGACGTCTTGAGCAAGCCTGGAGCCTCAGTCCAAACCAGCCAACTACCCATTGCCTCCCCATTTGGCTTAAGTAACTGTAACATCCACATCCTCCTATTTTCCGTGCTAAATTTCTTGATGTGTCCCTTCGAAACATTTTCTCGTCTGTGGTAGGGTTTCCAAGTTTTGTTTTTAATTAAAAAGTAAACACCCTCTTTGGAGAAAATGTGGAAGATACAGAGAAGCTCCAAGCACGATCCGGTTACACAGTTAGCATTTGGATATGTAGACATCCGGCCTTTTTTAGTTTAGATAGACATTTAATCTTTTTTTTAAAAATATTCTACAGTACATATAGTTATATAACAGCTTATTTTACTCAGCTGGGAATCGTAGCTAAAAATAAGCCATAGCCAACATTTTTCTATGGTATCAAGTGTTTTCTACTATATAATTTCAAATGCCTGCATAGTTTTCCATGGTGTGGATATACCATAATTTATTTAAGAAATTAGAAGGTTTAGAGAAAAGATCTGTAGTCAAGCAGCTAAAGCCATCCCCTTAAGGTTATTGTAACACATAAAAACCATCCACCAAGCTCTTTGACACACACAAATCCTCGAAGGAATGATTTGTGTGTGTGTGAAGTGGTTATAACTGTCAATCATTTATTCCCGATGTCATGGCTTCTGTGCTCTCTCCAGGTTGTTAGGGGATGATTATGGATTCCTGTCAAATGAGATGTGTCCTATGCATTCAACATGAGGCAGTTTGTATTTTTCTCAGTCTGTTGCTCTCCCGTCGGAGGAGGTTAAGCAAATCTGAGTGAGCCAAAGGGAAATGGGATAGGCACCCAGGGCTGGAAGCACATCGCAGACATGCCCAAAGCCCAGAGATCCCCACACAAGCAGATTAGACTTCTACATAAATACATTTGTCTTGATTGTCACATTCCACCCAGGGTTACACCTACACGCATAAAAATGCCTCCTAGCCTGTTTTTCAAAGCTGTTTGCCTCCCCTGTTGCCTTTTAACCACCCGGCTTGGAGGCATTTTTTGTGTTATATCTATCAAAGATGATTAAGGGGCTGGGAGAGTTGATATATAAGGACAGATTAAGAAAACTAAATATTTACAGCTTGACTGAATGACAGCCACAGAGAAGATGCTAGAACTGTCTGCCGGGCTCAAATCAGGGAGGAGACATTGCTTTGCTTTTCCCCGTAACTTGATTTTAGGGATATCTAAATTCAGGGAAAGTTTTCCGAGGTTGACATCATTTATGCTGATTCAATCATTGTGTCAGTTAGAAATTGCATTTAGCTGCTGGTGGCAGAAACTTGGAATCGCAGTGGCCGAAACAAATAGGGTTTTATTGTCCCTCCGGTGACACGAAGCCCAGAAGCACATTGTCTGGGCCTGCACTGCAGCTCCGTGGTGGCGTTGGGGCCCCCATGCCCTCCTGATCTTTGGCTCCATTATTCTCAGCATTGTTCTCATACTCAAGGTCATCTGATGTTTGAAGAAGCACTATTGCAGCTTCACCTGCCATAACTGCATTCCAGAAAGTCAGGGGGCACAAGAGGTCCCCACCAGCCAAGATTGCTTAAAAGGGCTTTCTTGGAAGCCCACTTACTGATTTTGGTTTATAGCTCATTGATCACCGCTTCTGCAAGAAGGGCTGAGAAATTGAGCAGGGGATTTTTTTGTCTTGTTCGTTTTGTTTTGAAGTTGAACACATGGCTGACCCCAACAATCCCAGCGTCCTTTGCCTAAGAAGGCATGGGATGATGAATACTGGGCAGGCAACTAGTGGTTTCCATCACAGTAATTTACCTCTTTTTTTTTTCTTTTTTTAAGAATTTATTTAATTGAAAGACAGAGATCACAAATAGGCAGAGAGGCAGGCAGAGAGAGAGAGAGGAGGAAGCAGGCTCCCCGCTGAGCAGAGAGCCTGATGTGGGGCTCGATCCCAGGACTCTGGGATCATGACCTGAGCCGAAGGCAGAGGCTTTAACCCACTGAGCCACCCAGGTGCCCCACAGTAATTTACCTCTTGAAGATTCTCGGAAGTCCAGACTCTGAGACATGGTGACATTTGCTGTGATGCTACGAGGTTCCATTTGTAAAACTAGCCCTTGAGATCTAATTGACTTACTTCTGATCACTTGTCTATTTTCATTCATTCATCGTAGCATTACCCTGGGTTGATGCCAAATATACCAGCCATCTCAACAGACTGTAGAGTGATAATAACTACAGCTTGTTAGCTTTCACCAAGTTCCATGCACGGGGTCACACACCTCACATCACCTGAATGATTGTTTCAAAATCCTCCAAAAGAGGTGGGCTGTGGAGAAAGACAGGTGAAAGAAGACTGACCCATGGGAGATTATCCTACCGTTCTCTCTACTTTTGGAATTACTGAAATTGTCCCAGTAAAGGTTTCTGAAATCCCCTCTGAGGTTTATATTACTTCATCCAAGGTCAACACCCTCACCCCCAGCTAACAAGAATCAGAGAAGCAAAGCCACGTCCCGCAATAAATGGCGGAGTTAGGATTCAGCACCAGGTTTGGGTGACTTAGAAGCCTGTGCTCTAACTCTTAGTACTCAAAGAAAGCGTGCTTTCTGAAACTGGTTAGAGATGCAGACTTTAGGATTCCGCCCCAAGACCTTTCACGAGACCGCTGAGTCAAGTTCATACGTGCTCTTCTGGTTCCTGGGCAGAGTCTCTGTTGCCTTCATGACCACAGCTTACCCACCTCAATCACTCGTGGACGACTTTTCTTTAAAAAACTGGAACCCTGCATTGAAATAAGAAGCCTCATGGGGACTCACTACTTGGTAGCACACACATTTTTTAATAAGTTTTTAATTCACAACCGTTGTTTCTTTCCACATGGAATGTCTGCTTTGGTGCCGGGCTCCAGCGTTGAGGCATTGTCCTGACTCTGTTACCTGTTACTCCTCACCGCTGGCTTGAAACGTGATTTGGTTCCTGCTCCTTAAAATAAAGCCTTTGTTTCTGCTCACTTAAGGTGTTCTGAGTTTTAAAAAGCTTTGGGACTTTCAGAGAGAACTCTCCAGGTGCCTGTTCCAACCTTCACCGGCAGCGGCTCTGCGTCCCTAAAAGACAAGATTTTTCTCCCTAGCAGCCTCAGTCGTCTTCTGTCATTTCAGCCCTCTGTATTTCTGAAAGGAAGGGTGCTTTGGGAATTAGACAGAGTCCCAGCTCTGCCACTCGTGTGTTATGTGGGCACAACGGTTCACCTTCTGAGCCTCCGTTTCTGCCTCCGTGCTTTGGCGGCACCGGATGGTCTCCAGGGGCCCTCCCGACTCCCTCCTCCTGTAACCCCACAGATCTTCATTTTTCAGCCTCCCCCCACCAGATATTATGAGCATGTTGGATTTTGTGTGCAGACCATCCAACTTTACTTTTCCAGTTAGTGAAAGGATCCAGCACTGGTTTTTATTGGTCTCTCTTTTCTAATAGTACATACCTTAATGCCTTGTAGTTTGCTTCGGATCCCTTTTACAAGAAGTCAGGGAGTGAATGAAGGAGGCCTGTCATCCACCTCCACTATAATCTGCTCTCTTAAAGAGACTGGACCCTCTTTGCTTTTGACCATTTTCTTTTAAAGATTTTATTTTATTTATTTGACAGAGAGAGAGATCACAAGCAGGCAGAGAGGCAGGCAGAGGAGGGGGTGGGAAGCAGGCTCCCTGCCGAGCAGAGAGCCTGATGCGGGGCTTGATCCCAGGACCCTGAGATCATGACCTGAGCCGAAGGCAGAGGCTTAACCCACTGGAGCCACCCAGGTAACCCTGCTTTTGAACATTTTAAAACATTTTCTAGCTGATTAACTTGGTAGTTTTATTTATCACAATAACCTTCAAACCATGTACATTTTTCATGCCCTAAGCTTTTGGTCAGTGTCCATAGCAGAAGAGACAAGGGAAAAAAGCCACAAGAGAGCGGGCATCAAAGCCATCCCCAGGGACCATCACTGTCTAGGTGAGGCCCCATGCTGTTTCCTGTTGAAGGTACGAGCATCAGGGAAACTTCATTCTTCTAAGAACTGTCTTTCTCCTACTGGAACAATTGTAAGCAGGTATATGATAGTTTTCTCACAACAGTAAACCTAGGAAAGATAGCATGCTATGAAATACAACCTGCCTACAACGGTATTGCCCACCCCTCTCTTTTCCGTGCTGTATGTGAAATATGTTTCTGATTTGTCTCTTAGGGCAGCCTTTGGCAAGGAGTCGGAAGTCCTTATTGGGAACCTGGGAGATAAGCTAATCCCTCCACAAGACATCCTCCGTGATGTCAGTGACCTCAAAGCTCTGGCCAACATGCATGAAAGCCTGGAGTGGCTAGCAGGTCGAACAAAGTCAGCTTTCTCCAATCTTTCTACATCCCAGAGTAAGTACCTATACGGCAGTGGTTGTGGGGATGGTGGAAGAAGCTAGACTGGGTAGTTTCATTTGAAACACAGGTGCATATACATGTCCCCATATGAAGGGTGTCCCAAGTGGTCAGAAGGTCCATGCTAGATCTGTGCAAGAACTCTGCTTAGACTGCACCCCTCACTTTGTGATCCTGCTAACGGAAGTAACCTCCACTTGCTTGTGTGGAGCATGGAAAGCCAAAAAAGGTTCACGTTCACCATAGCTTGGTACGAAGCCTTCGAAACATAAAATCGTGGGAAAACACACCACTGTGTCTCCAGAACAGAAAACAGTGCCTTTGTCCTCCTTCACACGGATGATGTTTTCACTTGAACTGCCGTAAAGCTAATGATAAAGTGTCCAACAAGAGAATAATAGAAGTGACGAAGGTGCTAGAAAATAGAGAACACCGAGAAAAACAGCGATTCCCGAAAAGGGATAGCTGAGAGAGAACTTACAGAATTCAAGGAATGGCAGGCATAGGATATGAAATAAAAACAGGAAACTTTTTTCTATTGAGGACCAATGACTCCAAGAAAAATAGTTTGAAAACTTTAGGGCACATACACTTTATTCACTGGCGATAAAATAAATAGTTTAGGGCACATCAAAAGCATGAGTTCAGAAGTGTGTGTTAGGTTGTTAAAATAGAAGCAAAGAAAAAATGATAGGAAGAAGGAATAAAGGCACTGACAGATTTGAATACAGAAATAAACAGCAGGAAAAAAGTAAAACAACAGTAATAACATGAAAGAAACAGAATCAGCTTTGAACTTGATATTAAAGTTAACTGTTAGGAGATAATGAGAAGGGAAAAGGCTGCATTGTTTGGGCTGTGACTTCAGAGTAAGTTGTTTATTATCATTGTCTTTTGAAAAGTCATGATTTGGTTAACCCACGGCTTCTAGCCTGGAGATGGAAAAGGTGGGGAGGAAACTCACAGGGTAAATTCTTCCCTGAAATATGCACCCTCTAGAGGCTCAGAATCCGTTGAACGCTCGCCAGCCTCTCGCTGATTCTGTGGCTCTCCTGAAACTCAGTTGTGTGTGGGTAAATGGACAGAAGGAAGGGAGCCTTTGAGCAAAATGATATACTCTGCTTGGAAGTCTTCTTCAAATACTACTTTTCATTTATATTTTATTTTTGTGCTTATTATTTAACATAACTTTTTATCCGAAGCTAAAATTACACATTCAGTCTCAGAATCTGTAAGAAGAGGGTAATTTGGGCACAGTGTGGGGTCTGAGCAGATCTGCATCTGGAGATATCCTTGAAAGGCCCTCAACTTTCTAATCCTGTCAGTATCAGGCAGTCTGTCACAAGCAGTGGTCGAAATTATCCAGTTTCTCTCCCAGCCCTACTCCACACAACCAAAAATCAAAGTCAGAGCTCATTTCCCTTTTGCTAATTGCTGAATAAACAGTTCTGTAAAAGGACCACATGCTTCTTTTCCCAGTTTCCTTTGACCCCTACAAATGCAGGGCTGCCTGGGGTCCGTTGACTAGTGACATTTGGAAGGGGTCCTCTTGTTTGGAGGCCATCAACATCTAATACTTTGTAATGCAGTCTCTTATTTCCAGGGGCTCAGCATTCCAGATTCTGTTCTGTCCATTTGAAAAGGGTTTTGCAAAAGCAAAACGGTCCAGAAGCTCTATAGGAAAGACCCTGGGTGATGCACACAGGCTAACCTGACACGAGCTCTTCTCAAAAAGAGATGTTGTCTGAGTTATGCTTAGCTTTGTGATTGCACGATTTGCCTGTTGTGTTCATGTCACTGAGAGTACCCAGTACACTTGATATCTAATTCTTGTCTTTAATCATCTCTGTTATTCTGACAAAGATCGCTTCTACCACACCCGTTGATACTTCGCCTCCTGTGTTCAGTTCCATTTTATAATACGAGTTGTACTCTCCCCGTTCTTTTCAGGGTGATTATTCCACCCAGTGAGTGATTTAAGTGACTGTCAGCATTTTGACGATCAGTACAAAACCCAAATGAACCGTAATCACTACTTATGTTGTCTATGCTAAAACAAAACATTTAGCAAACCTAGTTCATTCTTTGAACAGCAAGCCTGGCTCACCCACACTCATCTGTTCTTTGAATTCCCAGGAGAGATGCCCACTGATGTTTATAATTTGAGGAAAGCAGGGAAGTCTCTGGTAATGGGTTACTTTGACTGCTCCGTGTCAGTGTGACTCTAGAAAGAGAATAAGGGATAAGCTCTTTATTATTCCTTTGAAAACCGAACCAAGTGATTACCTCCACAAAAGTGTTTCCAAATCTGGAGATGAGGTAACATAAAGAAAATGCCAGCCTTTTATCTAGCACTCAGGGATACTCAGCAGGATGGGAAGAAATCCAGAAAAGAAGATTTTAGGCTTATTTCTTGTTCCATGTTCTGTTAACTATTTGGGAGATATGTGGCTTTGATAGAATGATGAAGCTGTTCATGTTGATGGACTAGAGGAAATTTGCAGAAAATGATTTCCATAGTATAATATCTTTCCAAACATTATAGCATGATGGTCACGCACCCAGAACATCCCATGTCACACAGAAGAGAGGTTTGCAATTTAGTGGCCATGCGTGGATGCCCAATCGTCCAAGAGGTAAAAGCTGACCATGTCTTCAAAGATAATTTTTCTGTCTCTTTTAGCATTTGCCTAAATGTCACTTTGTCTGTTTGCACTTAAAAGGGTCTCCTCGCCTCAAAGAGGTCCTGATTACATCGAAGGCACTGCTCTTGCTTTCATCCTACTGCCATCTTTGGTTCCTGCTCCATTTCTTCTGGAATCCCCCACCACCCTCCTCTTCCTCATTCCTGTTCTACTTGGGATTCTTTCCATGGAAAGAAACAGACACATTGAAGGAAAAATAATGCACTGACTCATAGAACTGGTAAATCAAAGGCTTCAGGTGTGGCTGGATCCAGGTTTACAAGATAGCATCCTGTCCCGGACATGCTTACACAGGCATGTTCTTTTGCACAAACACTCTCTCTCTCCCAGCCCTTCTGTCTCCCTTCCTCTGTCTCTTGGTATTTTCTCTTTATTGCTTTCCATCTCAGGCAAGCACTTTCTGTATGGCAGCATCCTTGGCCATCAGCAGCCCCAAGATTATTTGATCCCAGACCAAAAAAGAGCAATTTTTTTCTAAGAGCTCCAGAAACAGTTCCAGAAAGGACTTGGATTGACCCAGCTTGACCTTCTCGCATGGGTCCCCCCAATTATCTTTGTATCAGCCTTGTCTTCTGACTCTGTTTTTCTCTGCATCTGCAACCCAGTCTCTGTCTCCTTCTCCACCTTGTATAACTTAGCTCCTTTATGTTCAGGACATGGTTTCAGTGCAAAGAAGTTGAGAAGGATCATATTTAGCACTGGGCATTCAGAATCTAGGTTTATACATATTTTTCCCCATGGATCACAATTTTAACCTTGTAGTACAGATGGAAGATAGTGTCTGCCCTTTGTGCTATCTACTGTGTGTACAAATCCTAAACAAAGACTCTGAGATGAACTCTTCCGGTTAAGAAAATTCTCAGCAAATGTGACCTACACAAAAATTGTTGGAGTATATTCAATTTGAAAATTAATAGTTTTAGAGATGCATGGCTTTTAAAAATAGACTGCAGAGAACTAGAGGGGTTCAGGGGTTTATTTAGTCTGCACTGCTTCCTCAGGGGGCCTCCTGACTCTCTTGGATTCTTTAAAAAAACCTTCAGGACTAGAGATCCTAAAACTTCCTTGATTACATATTCTGCTCTTTAACCTCATCCTTATCATCTGGGAGGTCACTTTTTTCTTTCTTGCTTGCTTGCTTGCTTGCTTTTTTTAAGTCCCTTTACTTCAGTCTAGCCCTCTTTCTTCGGCCTATTCTTCAGAAATTAGATGTTGAATATTTTATCCATAAAATACTAGATGTCTCTGAAAATACTTCCCTGGCCACTACCTGCCCATTTCTAGATATTAAAGACTTCTGGTCTGACAATCCCAGTCTCTGAATCAAGGGCAACCAAACATGGCAGAATTAGGAGCCCAGAGCAGGACCAAGTTCACTCACACCTTCTTGGTTGGTGAACTTGGCTGTTCGTGAATGTGGGCCCAACCGTAGGTTCTTTTGACCCAGGCTCTCCACCTCTGCTCACAGTTCTCATGACTAAATTTCTTCCTGAGCCCACATGCAGTATGGGTGGATGATAAGCAATAAAATATGCCCTAGTCTTTTCCAGTCTGAGAAACCAAAAGGTTAAAACATCCCTCTAACCCCCAGGGTGAGTAAATGTTATAATTTTGGTTTGTGGAATTTGTTCAGGAATTGTAGTATTAGTTTTACAACTATTTATCTTTTTTTTTAGGATTTATTTATTTATTTATTTATTTGAGAGAGAACGTGCAAGCCCAAGGTGGGGGAGGGGCAGAGAGAGAGAGAATCTTCAAGCTGATTCCATGCCAACCCATAGGATCATGACCTGAGCCAAGACCAAGAATCAGATGTTTAACCAACTGAGCCACCCAGGTGCCCCATTTTGACTATTTTTGAGTGTACATTAGTGTAGCATTAAATGTATTATTCAGCAGATCTCTGGAACTTTTTCATCTTGTACAACCGATGCTCTCTACCCATTGAACAATTCTCTATTTCCTCTCCCTCTCAATCCTGGGTAACCATATTCTATTTCCTGTTTCTTTGAATTTGTCTTTAGATACCCTTATGTATGTGGAATCAACAGTATTTCTGTTCTGGTGACTGGCTTATTTCACTTAGCATACTGTCTTCAAGGCTCGTCCATGTTGTAGTATGTGACAGGACAAGAAGGAAATAAAATACTGCACTGTATGTATCTGCTGCCTTTTTTTAAGCCATTTATTTGTCAGTGGACATTTGGGTTGTTTCCACCTCTTGGCTATTGTGAAGGGTACTGCCATAAATTTGTGTGTGCAAATTATAATTCTTTCTTAAAGTGATGAAATTATTGCTAATCTTAGAAATCATCTGGTCCAACTCAGTTATTTTGCCTATGAGGAAATGGAAGCTTCAGAATGGTCACACCACATGTCTATGCCCGAGCCAGGATGGAAGCAAGTCTTCAAACTCACAATTTAATTTTCCATCCGCTCCATCACTGTCTTGACCAGGACCAAGATTCAGTCCTGGCAGTGCTGGGGAGGCCATTCATGCCATGCTTCTATTAAGCCACCCAAGAGGGTCATCAGATTTTTTTAATGCAAGCGCTTTAATGCCAACACTTAACCTGTGATCATTTCTGATCATCATTGCCAGTGTATAACCAGAATTTCTATTCCTTAAATTTACAGGAATAGTGCACATATCCCTTTTGAATTTCATCATCGTTGAGAGGAGCACATTTCTCAGATTTGTCACTCTGTTTTTGTTCTACAAGTATTTGCTAACTTAGAAACTCCACCTGTCTTGTTGCCGTGTTATGTAATAAATTCTAGATACTGCGCGGTCTTATACAGCAGCCACTACCCTTGGGTGGCTCTTTAAATTTAAATTAAATTAAACTAAAAATTCAGCTCCTCAGTCACACCAGCCATATTGACAGCAATGCAGTGTTTCCCACACTTAGCAGTGAATTCTCTCTCCAAAGAACATCTCCTAGGACTCTGCTAGAACGACTTCTGGGAAACACTGGTCCTATGCTATATTTCTATAATTTGTTCAGAATCTTTGGTTTCTCCCCACACAGTCAAGCACAGGACAGGACAGATGTTTTACTATTGCAGGAACGTAATTTCATATAATTGGCAAATTTGCACACCATCAGATGATTTCTGTTGCAATTTGGTTGATTATTTGATTTGTTCAATCATTTTTAGAAATGTTCAAGTCAACCAATGTAAAATGACTGTGACTTCCTTTTTGCTTGTTTCAAACTCGGTTGTGATACTGGCACTTCTCCAGTCACTGTGCACCTTCCTCATAGTTCACAAATACTCTAATGGAATTCCATACCTCAGTTCGTTGTCAAATGCTAGTATGTCCATTGTGGAGGTCCAGGGATTGATTTTTTTTTTAATTAGAATTTTGATTTTGAGGGGTGCCTGGGTGGCTCAGTGGGTTAAGCCTCTGCCTTCGGCTCAGGTCATGATCTCCGGGTCCTGGGATTGAGTCCCACATCAGGCTCCCTGCTCAGTAGCAAGACTGCTTCTCCCTCTGCCTTTGTGATCTCTCTCCCTCTCACTCTCTCTCAAATAAATCTTCAAAAAATATGTTTAATTTTTTTTTAATTTTGGAATAGTTGTAGATTCAGAGTAAAGTTTCAGAGATGGTACAGGGTTTCCATATATATCACATCCAGTTTCCTCCTACCATTAACATCTGATATTAATATGGTACATTCATCACAACTAATGAATGAATATTGATACATCACTAGTATGTCTTTACTTTATTAGAATTTTCTTCGCTTTTACCTAATGTCCTTCTTCTGTTCCAGGCTCCCATGTAGGGTATCATAATGTATTTAGTCATTACATCTCTTCAAGTTCATCTAGACTGTGACAGCTTCCTAGACTTTCTTCCTTTTTGATGACCTTGACAATCTGGAGGAAAACTGGTTAGGTATTTTGCAGAACGTCCTTCAGTATGGGTTTGCCTAATCTCTTTCCACGATTAGACTGGACTTACGGCTTTGGGGAAGGAAAACCACAGAGATAAAGTGCAATTCTCATCAAATCGTTTCACCAAGAAAAGCTCCTATCAATGTGACTTATCACTGATGATGTTCTTGGATTGATTTTTATGCCTCCAACTCATGTAGCCCTCTCCAGACAGTTCCTCCTGAATTCTGGAGCGACTTTCCACGAATTACTTGTGTGTTTATCTCCCTAGTGACTATTTTTTGACATGATGAATGCATCTCTTATAAGCCCAGTGTTTGGACAAGTTGAATAGCTGCTAAAGAAAATAGTTGTCTACCCTCAACAATTATGCCGTTGATATACATTCTCCGATCTTATGGGTCTGAGAGGCTCTGTGTGGGAGGATCTGTTTTTTCTACCCGGAGCCACTGATCAGGGCCTACAGCCATGCGTGCTGAGCACCACACTTTTAGATACACAGTCATGTTGCAGACAAAGCCGTGCTGAGATTAAAAGAGTTACCTGAATTTTCTTTACTAAAAAGTCAATGTGCAGTGTTGACTCCAAGCCTGTGGATGAGTGAGACTTGCTTCCTGGGAAATGTAGAGTAGCAGTTCCCAAAGCTGGCTGCACATCAGTTGTAATCAGTTGGGAGCTTTCATAATCATGATGTTGGGCCCTATTGTCAGAGATTTCCATTTTGTTGTTCCAGCATGTAGCCTGGGCATCCCCGAACCAATCAGATCAGAGGTCGAGAACCACTGGTTTAAAGGATTGGTTCACAACCTTGGCTTATATGAGAATCACCTGTGGAGAGCTCACTCAGACCCTCTGGGGGAGAGGCCCAGACCACTGTGCATTTATCATCTCCCCCCCAGGGGAGTCAACAAATAGCCAAGATGGAAAACCACAGATTGGGAGCCCCCCCGCTTGTGTCTTCTTTAATTTCTCTTCCTCTTTCTGTTGGGGAAATTATTTGTAATTATTTTGCCAGTTCTTCTATTCTCAAAAGCTCGGGATTAGCATGACTTCCCACTTTCTGGACAAGAACACCAGGCACAAAATGTTATACTTTGAGTCTCTGCCAGAGTCAACAGCCCACTTTTGCTTAGCAGTTTTTTAGTTAGTCAGACTGTGGCTCAAATTTGGTTAAAAATAAAAACATTCCTCTTACCCTTCTCAAGCCAGTCAAAGGAGAAGGGCACAAAGAATCCTTGTCTCCCTTAATACAAAAGGCTGCAAATGTCAAACCGACTGAATGAATGCGAAATTGTGTACAAGTCAATTGTGTAACTGAAATTAAGGATGGAAAAGGTCCAGGTGTCTGTATACTCCCATCCCTCACATGCATGGTTTTGTGGCATACCAGGACGCCTTTATGTGTTGCCTGTGATAATTTATCATTTTCTATCATTTTTTTCTGTCTACCTATTTCTATCTGTCCTTCTATAAATAAAACATTTCATTCCATTCTAGAAGATGGAATATGAATTCTCCCATGCTGGAGCTCACTGTCAAGGGCTTTTTCTGCCTTACTGGTAAATGAAAGATAAAATGCAGGCCCCTCCACACACACACACACACACACACACATCCCTACTGCCGTATGTTTTTCTGCCTTGACACAAATGTGAATAAAAACGTCCCTAGGCAAGATCCCATGGGACACTGTCCTGTTTCAGCTTAGCATTTGTCAAACTCTTAAGCCAGAGTTTTCCCTGTCATAATTTCATCTGATTATTTTTAATTAAAACTCCACACGTGGTAATTCCTCTCTTGCCGCAGTATTTACAAGTTTCAAATATTTGTCGACTGTTATCAGACAGCTCCCTGTCAGGCATTGCTTAGCACAACCCTACATGTTTATTTGCTCTAATCATCTTTCTGAGGTTAGGCTTTCTAGGCCATCAGCCGTTTTTGGTCTTCTTAGTTGTCATTTTCTTGACTCTCCTTCTGTGGCTTCACTCTTACCATCGTCCTTCCTCTGTTGGTGGTACTGTCCACGTTATTGCCCTGGTTAACTTCATGAGTGTGCTTTTTTTTTTTTCATTTTTTACAATTTTTATTTATTGATTTTGAAAGAGAAAGAATATGTGAGCAGGGAGAGGGAGAGAGAGAATCTCAAGCAGACTCCACGCTGAACATGGAGCCTGACATGAAGCTCGATCCCACAACTCTAAGATCATGTCCTGAGCCAAAATCAAGAGTTGGATGCTTAACTGACTGAGCCACCAGGGACCCCTCATGATCATGGCTCTTTTCTGAGAAAATTAAATTACCGCCGTCTTACATCTCCTACATGAGTTTCATGCCCACTGTCCAACTCTGGATTTCTTTTGATCTTACTTAATTGGTGCTACCTCTACTTTCATGTGAGCTTTTCTCACTTTTTTTTTTTAGATTTTTTTTTATTTATAAACATATTTTTATCCCCAGGGGTACATTTCTGTGAATCGCCAGGTTTACACACTTCACAGCACTAACCATAGCACATACCCTCCCCAATGTCCATTACCCCACCCCCCTTTCCCAGCTTTTCTCACTTTTTAACATGATGTCCAAGTATGTTTCCGTGTTGTACACAAGTTCACAACTAATCATATGCTTTGTAGGATTAAAAAACACCAAATAACAATCTGATGATCATTCCATTTTTTTCATTTTCAGTCATAATTGTACTCTGTTATTTATAAACGGATTGAAATTCATCCTAAGTAGGAATTGCTTGGAAACTCCCTGTGCTTAGGATGCTCACCTGATTCCTAGGGCTCTCTTGAAGCCCTGTTGTTACTAACAGTAGAGATGCTGGTGGGTCTCCCATTTTATAAGGAAGACCATCTGGACCCTTCTAGCTCTTTCTCCATACAGATGCATTATGCGCTATTAGTGCTGATTATTGGCCCAGCTTCAGGCTGACCCATGTTGCTTTGCTTTTTAGTACATTTTAAATACTGATACACAATGGGAAGTCCTCTTCTTAAACATTTTTACCTTGTCTTTTTCCTCTTTCCTCTCATTGAGTGCCCTCACATGGCTCCTAAATCCATTTTTGCCTCTCCCTGAATATCTATGATGCTCTTTTAGTCCATAGACTCTCTCCCATACTTCTCCTGGCCTAGCAAGCATAGAGCACATATGTGACTTTGAAATCAGATTCACGTCTACGGCCATACCACCCTGAACGCGCCCGATCTCGTCTGAAATCAGATTCACTTGGAAACACGTGAGGCAAGTTGTGTCAGCATAGGGTAATTTTAGCCTTTCTGAGCTAAATAAGTCTCTTTACCTATTAAATAGAAACAATGATACAAACTCATCAGGTTGCTATAACCATTAAATCAGATGATGAACTTGGGAGGTGTTAGAGTGTGCTAATACAGCACGGCGACTCAGTATGGGGTTTCCGGGGTTCCTACTCTCAACCTGCTCAGTAGAGCTCTCTCATTGCTCTCCTCCCTTAGTGCTGGGTCTTGACTTTCCTCTCGCCTCTTTGGGCTTCTCTTTGATCTCAAGTCCTGTGGTTGCTTTTCACACTCTAACATCTGTGCTCCTGAATCATTCCTAGTAAATCATGGCTCTCACTGCACAGAGTTCCCCAGTGTTTCCGAGGTCATGGGAATGTGTCTGAGAATGGACCTGCGTCTGAAGGTTACCTTTCTACAAGTGTCCATCTGAGAAGCCAAAGTTGAATCGTCAAAAGATACTCTTTTTGTTCTTCAAAACTATAGAAAGAGGGCTCGGTTATTATTTAAAGGCAGAACCGAAAACAATTCCCTTCCTGTCAGTCAGATGGTCATCTGTAGAGTTCATTATCCTGTCCTGAGGACTGATTAGAAAGCAGTACCCAAGCTCCCTCAGCAAAGAGGTGATTACCAATTGTGAAGCTACAGAAGCCTAATGCTGTGGGCATTTCAGTGTAATTATGGAGCTCGGAGTATCTGTCCGTAAAGAATTATGGGGCTGTTTCTCTGAAAGCACCAACATCTGTATCCATGAGGGAAATATTTTATTAAAATATGGTAATATCATGGATACTTAAGTGTGGTGGCTGGGAGCTTCCAGCTGAACAATTGTATCTTCGAACAAAACTATAAAATGGCAACAGGAAGAAGAAATAAAATTGAAAATCTTTGGGAAGTGGGGGGAGGCCAGAAGGGGTTGGAAAATAAGAGAGGACTCTAAAATGGCGTGCTGAGGACTCAGACTGAGGAGAATAGTGCAGGTGTGGGATTACCTGAGCCAACACCAAGCTGAAGTGAGGAGGAGTAGCCATTAGGGCAGCAGGACTTGAGCAGAAAATCTAAGGGGACTGATTTGGCTGGCAAATATAGAAGCCTCTTCCAATGAGAACCAAGTGAAAGATTATACCTCAAGGCACGGATTGTACTATTAAATCTAAGCTCTTATCTAGAGAAGCCCTGAGATAGTTGGGTGCTTTAAAACTTGAGATAAGCCCACTAACCATGACTTAATGAACTCCTCACTAGACAAAGAGTGTGTCTTTTAATTTCTTCACCCATGAGACTAAGTTTAGGTATGCCACAAAGCGGAGTGTGGGTAGGAGAGACAAATCCTGTCAGGGAAAACAAAGAAGGTAGAGGGTTGGCCCGAATTTAATGGAAGAAATTGCTATCTGTGGAGATTGGATTTAGAAAAATGCTCCAAATGTAAACTGGATATGCTTTTTCAGACAGCTTACTTATTAATCAATAGTGCGAAAGGACCCTTTGCAGACGGCCAGCCCCGAAGTGTAGCATTGGGGCGCTATGTGCGAGTCCGTGTGTGCATACGCCAGTCCCAGAGGGGCGTCACAATGACGGTAATGGACTCAATGTTTAGATTGCATTTCATACTTTCAAGGTCCTTTGTAACCATTAATTCTTAATCCCTTATCCCTGCCTCAGGCTCGTTGACAGGCCAGCCTTCATTCTCTCAGTTTTACAAAGCATGATCATGAAACAGAAATTTGACCATTTGCCCAAGGTCAGAATGGGACAGTGACAAAATCTAGACTAAAATCTGACTGTTTGTCAGAGTGTAGACCACAGTGTTTAGAAAAACAACCTAATCACCTGTTCCTGGTGTGGCTCAGAACACCGAACCAGCGAACCGGCATGCCTCTGTTTGCCCCGGGGGGTAAGCTCTTCTTCAGCTTTCTCCCAAAATTACAGCAAGATGATCGTGATGCCGCATTCCTGGCATGAATGACACTGAGTGAGCTTTAAAAGGGGGCATGGGTTGGAGAGCCTGGGTGGCTCAGTCCTTTGACCATCTGACTCTTGATCTCATCTCAGGTCTTGATCTCAGGGTCATGAGTTCAAGCCCCACATTGGGCTCCATGCTGGGTATAGAGCCTACTTAAATTTTAAAAGAATATAAATAAATAAATAAATAGATAGATTTTTAAAAGGGGGTAAGTGATCTTGACATTCCACCCATTTTAAGAAGCTAAAGCTTAAAAGCTATTCCCCTCCTCACCTCCGTCCACAATGAGGATCTAATTTGGAACCAAATTTTGTAGTCCTGTATTTAGGGAAAGGTTCTCTTTTACTTTATTGTCCTAAATTCAATACTACAAGTGTATATCCAGTATTATAAATCATACAATAAAAAATGTAAAAGACCTCCTCCTTCATAGGAGATATGATATGGTGATAGATATGATACACTTGATATGGTGTAGGTTCCCAAGGCATAGTGTTGTTTACCAACAGCAGTTAATTCTGTGTACTATCATCTTGGAGCTCTGGTCCTTGAATCCTGGGTGGATTTGACTGGAGTCTTCAACTAACAACTTAATCCCATTTTTATGAAAGGAAGAATAATGAGGACTTTTCTGTACAACTGATGAAAAACCTAAGTGTCTTCCTAGAAACTAAGAATATCTGATCAGATTCTTCAAGGAAGCAAAAATCCTGTAAATGTCAGAAAGATGTCACATGCTGGAAAACCCCTTTGGTCAAATTCATCTGAAGAAGGTACTATTTGTAGGTGACTTTTCAGCAAGTCTGTCAAAAGCTTCTTGCTACAGATAAAAATTCAATAACCTTTCACTGTGGATGGGCCACAATTATCACTCATTTAAAAACAGTCCCCCTAATAGAGTGTTTTATCATGCTGGACAGTCTCTGCATTGTTCCTTATTTAGTGTTTGCTAAGCTGATGGTACTTCCACAGCACTTTTCTTATCTCTGCTTCTTCAGAATTGGATTTTATATTTCCGAACCAGTCAGATTTGACAAGTCATTTTCTTCCCTCTTGTCTTTTAAGAAACGCAAACTTGATTTCTTTTCTTTTTTTTTCCTGGACAATCACCACTTAGAGATTAAAGTTATTGGAAATGTCTGTATTAACTAGCATTGGGACGTGTCATGGAGGACTGCTGCATTTTAATTGCAATTGAGGGTTTCCTCTTTTTTTATTCTTTTTTAATTCATTTTCCAATATGTGCGTATTCTGTATCTCTTCGGAACCTCATTCTCCTAAAACACACAGCGTATGGCAAAGATGAGGTATTATGAAGCTCGATGTTGTTAGAAGACAAGCCAAGGTATTATCAGAATTATTATATTATAGAACCTCAGTAAAGGTGGTGATAAGCTACATAAGTGGGTCTCTATATATAAAGACTGTCTTTATGTGGGTAACTTCCTGAAAGGAAAATGATAAAGTCATTAGCCTAATACCTGGGGGAGAAATGCAAATTCAAACAATATCACTTTCTCTGTATAGCTCATTATTGAGAATCTTAACATTCTAAGTCTGAAAAAATTCAGTTCTCTGTGGTTTTTAGTGAATTATTTTTAAAAGAAGCATATACTTTCTTTAAGCCTTGGAACTGATCTGTAACATATAGTTTCAGGTGTTTATCTTTTACTCCAGGTTCTGTGTTGGACAGTGTCCTGTATTAGGGCTATTTTCTTTCTTTTCTTTTTTTTTAATTTATTTATTTGACAGAGGGAGAGAGAGATCCTAAGTAGGCAGAGAGGCAGGCAGAGAGAGAGACGGGGAAGCAGGCTCCCTGCTGAGCAGAGAGCTCGACGCAGGGCTCGATCCCAGGACCCTGAGATCATGACCCGAGCCAAAGGCAGAGGCTTAACCCACTGAGCCACCCAGGTGTCCCTAGGGCTATTTTCTAATTAAACTAACTGCCTTCTTTTTATAGTGAGGACTCTCTGGGAGATTTAGGTGAGGGAGGCTGAACAAAGGATCAGCATAATAAAGTGGTCGGTGTCCTCTTCCTTCGTTGGAAACCCACTGGGTCTAGTGAGGAACTGTCCATTCCTTCCAAGAGAGTCTCTTGCACAATTTTTAGGGCAATATAGAACTTCACTCAAGAACTGTGATGACAAGACTTTGACTTTTTACAGTACAAACTTTTAATCAGGATACTGCAAGCCCACAATTACCAAAATATTAATTTTAAAAGATTTATGGAGTATTATTGTAAGCACCAAAACAGAAATAGCATTAGAGTCTCTCTTCATACAGGAATTACGAAGGCCATCCTTTAGGGTCAGCTTTATGAAGAAAAATATTTGCTCAAACTTGACTCAGAGAGAGGAGATGTTCGGAACTTCTGTCATGCCTGCTTCTCAAAGAGGGAGCGTGAGGAAAACTCCTTCGTGTTATTTGTTGAAAGGTACTACAGCCCGATTACCACATTTCTCCAGCCAGCAGCCTTGGGGCTTTTCACAGAAATCTTGGAAGTGTGCTAGAGAAACGCCCCCACAAAAGACTGTTGCATATGCTGCTGTATCTGCCTCGCTCCGGGAAACAGAGCATGGGTCACTGACGGACAGATGGCTGCCACACGCGCCACCAGTGGCCGGAAACTCCACCTACAAACGAGTGGGAGCGGTGCTTCTCTTCAGCACTGTACCCAGATTTTCTCTTCTCTTGACCCAGCCCTGCCCATGGAGTTTTGAGGCCGTGTTATGCTCCTGCCTTACTCTTGTTCCTCAGCACCAGAATAACTCCACACACAAGCATGAGCTCGGCCTTGGGCAGGCACTTCTGATGTCATCGCTGGGATTGTCTATATTAATCAGTTCCTCACAGGATCGATCCACTCTTGTATGCACAACGCCTGACCCAGTGCCTGGCAAACAGTGACCTCTCGATCAGGGATAGGGTTTTTTATCCTTGTGCTTCTCTTTAAAGCTTGTTTCCCCATTCTTAGTCATCCTGGGGATATTTTATTTCTGAGTCTTCATTTTGCTGCCAATATTTGCTCATAATGCTCCTCAGTGTGAAATGCCCAGGTCTGTGTCCAGTTGCTTCCCCTCTCCTCCTGTCCCGCCGGTTGTTAACTGGGCCATGCTGCCTGAGTTTCATTTTGCTGTCATGGGACCTTTGGTGCGTCGCATTTTGAAACTAGACCTTGAGCCCTCACATTTCACAGCCTCCCAAAAGCCATGTGGCCGCAGACCTCAGGCCTAGGGTCAGGAGGTGTTCATTCAGGGCCACAGTGAGCAACACTTCAGGTTAAACCTCCGCTCTCATTAAGTGACTTTCTCTGTAAATGTGCACGTGAGTGTGTCAGGAGACACAGAAATGAAGATGCTGCTGCATGGTGGTTTTAGAAAAAACTGTAACAAAAATGACAGGCCATCCAAGCCCAGAGCCCTTTTGGCGTCAAGAGCTCCCATCTGTGTTCATCTGCATTCTCTCTCTCGTTAGGAATTAAAACTACAGCAGGTCTCATTGAGTTGATTGTGTGTATGAATTATTTTTTCCAGTTAGATGTAGACAGTTATAAACTGTCTTATTTTTAAAGAGCAGAGTACCTACAGACTATTCAATGTCTGGGTGGCCCTGAATATCCCTAGGACAGTATACAGGATACCAACACTTCATTAATACCATATAGAGAGGAATTTTAAAAATAAATAAATACCTATATACATTAATTTAAAACATCTACCATAACTTTAAAGTACTCAATTTTTATTAACTGTAGTCATCAGGCTTCAATAAAATCCAGATGGCAAAGTATAACTTTAGTCTCAGAAACTTATGATGTACTATATGCTGGCTAACTGAACATAATAAAAAAAAATTTTTTTTTAAATACAAGAGTGTAAAGAGTGCAAGCCATCCTGGTCTTTCGATTAGGAAGTTAAGATCCTTAAGTGCTAATATGGTATTTTCTGCGTCCACTGTTGGGTTAATTGATTATTTCTAGATTTTCTTTGTACACCAGTCTTTTACCAAGGATCACTTACGGTTTCACATACACCATGAAACAACAAAAAGGCTTCATTATCACAGAGCTTCTTTTCGTTTCAGCAGAGCCATTTGAAACATCTAAACGGTTGAAAAATGCATCCCAGTAATATACTGAGAAACAAGAATAGTGAAAATAGCTATTTAGCTTGAATTCATTAGGGGTCAATTACCCATGTTGCCATTCACTTAATTTCCTACTTTCCACACTGAATTAGTTATGTGAATTAGTTAACAACCCAGCCACCACTGCCAGATCAGCACGTGCTAAGACTGCTTTCCCTCGCCAATGCTCCGCGTCGGCCGGGATCGTAAACCCAAGCACCAAGTAGAAGCCACGGCCAACCTGCTGTACCATACAGGGCCCAGTGAGTTCTGCGTGCTGATACAGACATTGACGAGGCCTGTGTAATTATCAGTATCAGAAATAGAACCGCTTCAGGCATAGCTCTTTGAACATAGTGGGCACTCGGTAAATATTTCATCAAATTAAGCTAAATTAACAAAGCGCTTGCAGTGAGAGCCTAAAATCAGCTACCTTTCTCTTTGCTGAACCGCCTGGTAAATCTGTGTCTACAGATGAGCCAGCTCTTTTCCTTACATCTGTAGGTACGCCCATTCCCTTTCTTGCTTCCTCTCATTTCAGGCACTGATAATGACAATTATCTTACAGAGCAAAGGAAGGTTCCCTTCAAGTCCTCTATTTATCTCCATTAAGAATTTCTCCTAAGATTAAACAGTACAATTACCTTTGGATTTTCACAGTATTTTTAGCCTCATATGTCCTGATTTAAAGCAATATATTTAATTACATACCTGTTTTATCCCTTGCTAAATGTGGATTTTACTTACTGAAAATGTTCCTTCTGACCTTCTCCTTTGACTGGTCTTTCCCTTCCTTAATGTCTTCTTCAGCACCTGTTTTGGTACAATGATGAATGTGTTGCCATCCCTAAGTTCTTTTTTAAAACTCTGAATGCATTTCCCCCGTAGAAACATTGTTATTTCTGGTTACGGGAGATGCGACATGATTTCTTGTTTCTATGAGGTCAATTATCCCATCTCTAAATTAGGTATAATAATAATGCCTATTTTTGATCGTTGCTATGAAGATCTGCTGCGTCTCTTCCTAAATATTTCGACATCTGTCATTTCTTCTTCATCGCTACTGCCGCTGCCCTATTGGACACCTCTGTTGTTTCTCACCCAGATCCTCTCAGTAGCCCGCTTCCATTCTTCCCCTCCTGTGATACAACTGCTATTCCAGAGTGATCTGTCTGAAAGCAGATCTGACCATACAGCTGGCTACAATGGCTTCTCATCATCCTGTGGGCAAGATCCAAGATCCTTAACATGACCTAGAATGTTCTTCACACTCTGTATCTCTGTTTTTATGAACACCAGACTGCCCTTAGTTTCCCTGCAATGTCTCAGCCCCTTATCTTTATTCAGGCTGTCTCCTCCGAACTTAATGTCCATTCTCCTACCTTTTCCCATTTTCCTTCACCCATTCATCCTTTAAAATTCAGCTTAAGCATCACCACTTCCAACAAACTTTTGTGGGCCCTTTCAGACTGAATTAAGTAACCTTCATCTGAGCTCTGTCATACCCAAGAGCTATCTCTAGCATCTTACACACTGTATTGTACCATTTGTCTGTTTCTGTATCTGCCTTACCAACCAGACTGTAAGCATTTGGAAAATATGGACTTGGTTCCTTTCCTGTTTATCCCAACAGTACACAGAAGGGGGTGGGGGAAATGTGGATTGTTTCAATTAGCATAAATGGACCAAAATATTGACCTTAACCTCCATTAATATTATTTTTCTGGTGGGGAAGTATATATTTCTATCTGAATGACTTCAAGAACACAATCCCCTATGCAGCAGTCTCAGAGAGAACTGTCTTCCCTACCAACTACCCCTATACTACCATTTACTTACCATGAGAGTACTTTTAAGATAATGTGATATGGACTGTATTTAACACTATGGATAGACACGAATAGCCTCTCTCATCAGGGCAATATTGTGGCATAGACCCAGTAAAGCATTTGTGAAATCCAGTGAAGAAAACATGTCTGGAGTTGGGCTAAAGGAGAAGCAATAGACCGAGTCAGAATCTTCCTTAAAAAAAAAAAAAAAAATTCTAGGGGCCCCTGGGTGGCTCAGTGGGTTAAAGCCTCTGTCTTCAGCTCAGGTCATGATCTCAGGGTCCTGGGATTGAGGCCCACATCAGGCTCTCTGCTCAGTGAGGAGCCTGCTTCCCTCTTTCTTTCTTCCTGCTGCTCTGCCTACTTGAGATCTGTGACGATCTTTCTGTGACAAATAAATAGATTAAATTAAATTAAAAAAAAAAACAAAAACAGGGAGCCTGGGTGGCTCAGTGGGTTAAAGCCTCTGCCTTCAGCTCAGGTCATGATCCCAGGGTCCTGGGATCAAGCCTCACATTGGGGGCTCGGCGGGGAGCCTGCTTCCTCCTCTCTCTCTCTCTGCCTGCCTCTCTGCCTACTTGTGATCTCTGTCTGTCAAATAAATAAATAAAATCTTTAAGAAATAATAATAAAATAAAATAATTTTTTAAAAAAACAGTTCTAGGCTTATTCCAGTAGATTAATAAATTGTTGATTTAGGTCCCCCAATTTTTTTTGCCATAAAGTAGTGGTTTCTAGACAGCTTGGAAGGGTCCTGAGCAAGCAGAGCTCTAGGCTTTCCACCTTCTGCTGTAACCAGAGCACCTTCTAAACTTGATGCTGTAACTGGAGATTAGTGTTGAACTCAACTCATAGACTTAGCTATGAATCGTTCATGTCTGCAGAGTCAGAGGCTGTGAAGAATCAATAAAAGCTGCCATCTCTATCTTTGATGTTGTTCCCAGCAGATTTCTTCTCAAGACATTGAAATAGGAATGAAACCAGTGATTAATTGTGATGCCTGAAGCCTGCTTGTTTCTTACACAAAATATCTCTTTGATACACCCAGGCATGCAGTTTGCTGAGGAAGACACTGGCAGAGAATTTTAGAATTTAGGAGGGATGGACATTCAGCACGTTTGATGGATCTGTAGATTGGAGGAAGTGGAAGAGGGCCATTCTGAGTAAAATGCACCCCAGGTCCAACCACATCATAATATAACTATAAAGTTAATAATTGTCACTTAGCATGAACCTAAATAATTGTAAAAAAAAAAAAGTGATGGAATGAACATACACATTTATCTGTCCTTTCTCCATTAACCCCACTGAAACAAGGCAGAGGGGAATTTTAAAGGTCTGAGTCCACAGGAACAAAGACAACATAAGAGAAAAGCCAAGAAAGCTAATTTCTGAACCAGTAGTGAGTACACCAAGAAGTTATACAACTTATGTTTAAAAAAAAAAAATGGCATGGCTAACTACTCTGAAAGAAGGAATGAAGATGGGGCTGAAAACGGGAAGACTAGTTGAAAGCTGTTTGTGAGACATTCACTCTTGGATTCTCTCCCCTCTCTCACATAGCTGTGGCACTGCTCTTATCAAGTCAAAACAGAACACCAAAGGCTTGTTTCCTAAAAATAGTAAAGTAGAGATTCCTTGGGGCTGTGGGATATATGTCATAGTTGAGTGTGGGGCTACCCTCCTGAAATTGGGGTGGCTAATTCACGGTTCACATTAATGGCTGTTGAGACCTGCCTTCTCTCCCCAATTTGCTGGTAGCAGGTATATAACGTTAGACAGGAGACTAGAAAGTCTGAAGACTCTGAGCAGTCCAAGAGAAGAAAAACAGAAACAAAACCCAAAGACACGACTATCTGTAGCTCCCCAATGAAGGAGACCAACCAGATCACTTCCCGTGGTGACCACAGTCCACAAGCGCCATCTCCACAGACACAAAACTTCAGTCAGTCCTGCTGAACTAGGATCAGAGAGCCAGCGACAAGAGACATCTGAAGAAACCAAATAATATGAAACACAGAAACCAAAATAAACAGAAAACATAACTCAGATGAAACAAGGATTATCCGGGGGGAGGGGGAAAGCACTTATAGTTCGTATCCCAGAAGAAGAAGGTTATAGTGAAGAAGAAGGAAGTTACAGAAGAAGGAGGAGAAGACAGTGCATCCACAACAAAAATAGTATCCTATATGAAAGGAACATTTAGAGAACAGAGAACTCCTCATGGATAGAAAAATAAGTGAAAATTACAGCCCCTAACCAAAAGAAAAGTTAGAAGATAAGAGTTGAAGAAATATTAAAAAAAAAAAGACAACATAAAGATAAAAGATAAAAAACAACAAGGCAGAAATAAAAAGGACTCAAGGAGCAGTCCAGTATCCAAAAATTGAATAATAGGGCCACAGAGAGAGGAGAGAAATAAAGAGAAACATCAAAGAAAAATGAAGAAAACCACCCAAAGCAAAAAATATTGATTTTCAAATTGGACGAGACCAGAGTCTCTTAAGGGATGAAAACAGAGCTAGGTTCCTCCTAACGAAGCAGTCATTACAAAATTGCAGAACCCTCAGAATAAAGAGAAAACCCTACACTGTCCAGGAGAAAAAGAGGTTGGGGGAGTGCTTTATAGAAAAAAAAAAAAAATCAAGAAACAGAAAGCAATGATTCCTCAGAAATAGCACTGGAAGCTAGAAGACAATAGAAAAATACCTTTTAGGTTCTAAGAAAAACTATTTCCAACCTAGAATCCTATACCTAACCAAAAGTGTCAGTTCATTGTGAGGGAAGAACAAAAACACGTCAAACATATGTGAGATCTCAAAAAACATATTTCCCATTCAGCCTGCTTCAGAATCTACCAAACTTGAAGAGTTTATATAAAAACAGGAAGGCATGGTGAGAAGGAACGGAGATCGGAGATCATTAACGGAGAAAGAACTCCAACATGGCCATGATGGGAGATGCCAAAAGGGCAGCTATGCAGCAGGCATAGGGAGAAACTGGCCCAGAGATGAGGCATTGAGAAGGTCTCAGGAGACATCTGTTCAGAATACCCAGTGTGTTTGGATTTGGGGAGAGAAGAAATTGTTTGATCAGGGAAGTGTTAGGGCTTGAATGATCCCTAAGTACATAAGAAACTAACCAAACGATAAGTAGCAAAGACATTATTAACATCAGAGGAAACAAGCCTGTAGTCCAGGGTTTGAGCAGGGGAGGGGGACTAGGGACTACTACACAACCTTAGATGTTAGGGGCACTTAGTAAGAATAATGTCAGTGCAGCATATGGATCTCGCCAAAGTTAAGATGCAAAGTTAGTAAGAAAGCAGTGAGAAGAGTGCGCATATGTGGAGGGAGCTAAGTCCTCATCTTGCTAGTGGGAGGGCAGCAAACACTGAGAAGTGGGAAATCAAGGAGCAAAGTGGACAAGTTCCTTAACTATAGAAGGCTGAGAACTATGGAAATCAACTAAAAGAGTTGAAAGTGGTTGCCTCCTGAAAAAGCTTCTAAAAATGACTCTTTACGGGCATCTGTAGCTTTGATTACATTTAAAAAGTGAACTAAAAAGTGATTACACTAGTAGAAGTCCTCCCTGGGTCTTCACTTTTAAGTTTATGATCAATTGTAAGGAATACTATACACTCCTGCATGAAAACGTTAGGTAGACCCAGTCAAGGAAGAGCCCATGGTCCATAAAGTTCCAGTCTTCCTGACATCCAGGAACTGGAGAAAAACAGACTTTGCAAATGTCTGTTGGAATCTGGACTTTCAGTTTCTCCTTTGAAACTGATGACAAGATTAACTGTAGTCTGCCATCATTTCTAGTACTGACTACCAAACCCAAATCATAGCAGCATAATTTATTTGCCTATGTTTGGATGAGAAAATAAGAGCTCTCCTATCTAATATTTAATAAGATCTCAGGTGGCCTCCCAATACTCTGCCTTGCCTATAGACACACTATCTCAATCGAGATGTTTTCTGGTTTCTTAAGGGCTATCAGAGAGCCACAGCCAAGAGAATCCCTACCACAGAGCAGATGGAACTGGGTTCTGTGTCTCAGCTACTTCCATAAGATAGTAGAACCTGGATAATTTACTCAGTTTTAGATATAATGAAGTATTAAACCCTTATATTATGTGTGTGCATATATAAATACACATAAGAAAAGCTGATAAAATAATTCAAGTGTGTTTAATATTTGGATCTACAACATTATACCCCCAGAAGTAATAATAGAAACAGTTTACTCTTAAGATATTTCCACAAGCTATCTGACATAGTTTTTGAGGCAAATCCCCCTAAGAGCATAATAATCACACCAGAATATTTAACTTGCCTTAAATTTCTACCAGCAGATTAACTAGAAAGTCAGATACTATGCTATTACAATATTCTGGCCATTAACAGACAAATGTTTACAGATATATGATCTTATATCTTGGAACCTACTTCTTAATGATCAAAACATAAAGCTGTTAGCAAAACATTTTACTCTCTTATAACAGAATGTCCAAGATTGACAAGACCTTAGTCAACTAGGCAGTTCCAATGATGAACACTGCCACTTACCAAGAACTTACTATGCACCTGACACTATACTAGGAGTTTTAGAACATTATCCCTAATTACTACCAGTGCTTGGTAGGCAGAATGTAGCCCCCAAAAGATGTTGACGTCTTCGTCCCCAGGACCTGTAAGTATGTTCAGCAAAGGGGAATCAAAATGCTACTCAGCTCAATTCGGGGTAGAGAAATTATCCTGCATAATCCAGGTGAGCCCAGTGTCACTACAAAGGTCCTTACAAGTGAAGGGGAGACAGGTAAGACGTCAGAGCGAGGCCCTGTGAGGACTCGCCCTTCCATTGCTGGCTCTAAAGAGGGAGGAAGGGGCCGTAAGCCACAGAATGTGGACAGCCTCTGGCAGCGAGCGCTGACCCGAAAGTGAATTCAGCCCACAGCCTCTGATGCCTCAGTTTCAGCCCAGGGAGACCCATGTCAGACTTCTAATCTCCAGAACTATACGATGCTGTGTGTGTGTTGTTTTAAGCTGCTACATCTGTAGTAATTTGTCAAAGCAGCGACAGGAAACTAATACAATAAGCATCATCGTCTCAATTTTTAGTTGACAAAAGTGAGGTTCAAAAGATGGAGCAACTTCCTTGAAATCGTGCAGGTGGCGAAGCCAGGACTAGAATTTAGGACGGTGTGAGTCCCAGACCTGACTTTCACCGGCAGCAGCAGCTGGCACGGATTCCACACCAACCAGGTGGGAGGCAGTTTATGGGCAGGAAAACTGAGCGCCATACGTCTGACTGTCCGAGGTCACGCATCGGCGCGTGCCACGGCCAGGTCCAGAGTCCAGGTTCCGGCCGGCCTTCTCTAGGGGCTCTATCTTGAAGACCATACTTTGTGTAGACATGCGTGCAGGTCAAACAGCCGCACGGAGCAGAGATACTAAATAACCACACTAAGGGGAAAGCGAAGCATTTGCTGTCTACCTCCTGTTAGGGTAGTTGGGTTTCCTGAAAACTTACACCGGCCGGAAATCATTTCTGTCACAGGGAATTGTGCAGCTCCCAGGTAGCTGTCCTGTCTCTTTTTCAGTCTTTAGGCCCATTAGCATATCTTTCACCTTAGAGGAGGCTTCTCATTAGGCGAAATGAGTTAAGAGCTTATCACCGAGGCTACACAGCTCTGGCCTGGGCAGAGATGCCCTGCCCTTGACCCTGGCGTTCTCAGGGACAGACTCACCACAGAAATGATCCAAGACGTTTAAGGGGCTGTGCTCTCATTTTCCATCACTTTTATACACAATCTAAATCTTACCACACAAACAACACTTACCATGCAAGTCAAACAGATTTAAATTTAAGCAAAATTGAGTGTTACCACATGTGCTGATGCCAGATCTATATAATTCTTCTGAGGTTTCTGGAAACATGAACCAAGCCATTTATGCTTCATAGGAACAGATTATATCATTTGAAATCCTCAATAAAAATGCAGTCTCATATTCTGCAGATGGGTGTCATTTAATTAAAATATGTATTTAAAATGCAAAGGGCTACATTAATTCTTCACTGTGGCTGAGATTTTAATTGCACTTGAGTTAGGAAATTCTGAGTTAATGTTCCCCTGGCATCTCTCATCCAGCCTCTTAGAACAGATGTATTGTGATCGGAGGAGGATTTCAATATGTTTTCACATGCTGGCCATGTGGGATGGCTCTGAGATGCTGGGGTGGCAGGCAGTAGCAAAACAAGGAGTCGGCTCCCAGGGGTAGGCGCTCAGCACCCTGTGGCCCCATCTAGTCACCGCCTGAAGTTGTACTCACTCCATCAGCGCAGAAAGGGGGGGATGGGGCTCCCATGTTTTGTAGGGGACTGACTGCCCTATTGGAAGGGCTCAGCACTTTGAAAAGCTCAGAATCCTTTTTTTTACACCAACTCTGTGAATGCCTTTTAGTTTTAAAGGATATTTTAGAATATACTCTAAGTGTTTTATAAAGGCCGACTGAGCAACAAGAAAAGCCTCACTTAAGTACTGTTGCGACACGATAAACTGCGAAATACACTCCATAGGGGCCGACGAAATTGTGAGCTCGTGGGGACTTCCTTCAGACTCGAGGCAGTCCAGGGACCAAAGGAATGCCAGAGCTCAGGAGGGTTGTCTGACGAGGAAGGCAAGGGGTGCAAAAAAAAAAA
>PISX010019415.1:0-38185 GCA_004024625.1 Mellivora capensis | reverse complement strand
CTTCTAAACCACAACAACAACAACACAGAGAAATGAAGTCAAGGACTAATTTATTGGCTGTTCATTTATAAAGGGAAAAAGGATGTCATGTTAACAGTAGTTAATAATCCCTGTCCATATCACATTTCAAAAAACTGTGCATGTTCTGTAGGTGTTTGAGGGACTGACCCCTAATGGCTTTTAATTATTCTATATTATCATGAAAATTTCCAGTTTAAACCTTAGTCAACTTTTTTTTTTACTGCTCAATATTTGTTTTATTGTTATACACCTATTTCTTTCAAGATTTATTTTGCTTTTATTTATTTATTTTATTTTTTAATTCATTTCTTTTCAGCATAACAGAATTCATAGTTTTTGCACCACACCCAGTGCTCCATGCAATGGGTGCCCTCCATAATACCCACCACTTGGCTCCCCTAACCTCCCACCCCCCGCACCTTCAAAACCCTCAGGTTGTTTTTCAGAGTCCATAGTCTCTCATGGTTCATCTCCCCCTCCAATTTCCCTCAACTCCCTTCTCCTCTCCATCTCCCCATGATCTCCGTGTTATTTGTTATGCTCCGCAAATAAGTGAAACCATATGATAATTGACTCTCTCTGCTTGACTTATTTCACTCAGCATAATCTCTTCTAGTCCCGTCCATGTTGCTACAAAAGTTGGGTATTCATCCTTTCTGATGAAGGCGTAATACTCCATAGTGTATATGGACCACATCTTCCTTATCCATTCATCCGTGGAAGGGCATCTTGGTTCTTTCCACAGTTTGGCGACCGTGGCCATTGCTGATATAAACACTGGGGTACAGATAGCCCTTCTTTTCACCACATCTGTATCTTTGGGGTAAATACCCAGTAGCACAATTGCAGGGTCATAGGGAAGCTCTATTTTTAATTTCTTGAGGAATGTCCACACTGTTCTCCAGAGTGGCTGCACCAATTGCATTCCCACCAACAGTGTAAGAGGGTTCCCCTTTCTCCACATCCTCTCCAACACACGTTGTTTCCTGTCTTGCTAATTTTGGCCATTCTAACTGGTGTGAGGTGGTATCTCAATGTGGTTTTAATTTGAATCTCCCTGATGGCTAGTGATGATGAACATTTTGTCATGTGTCTGATAGCAATTTGTATGTCTTCACTGGAGAAGTGTCTGTTCATATCTTCCGCCCATTTTTTGATATGATTATCTGTTCTGTGTGTTGAGTTTGAGAAGTTCTTTATAGATCCTGGATATCAACCTTTTGTCTGTACTGTCATTTGCAAATATCTTCTCCCATTCCGTGGGTTGCCTCTTTGTTTTGTTGACTGTCTCCTTTGCTGTGCAGAAGCTTTTGATCTTGATGAAGTCCCAAAAGTTTATTTTAGCTTTTGTTTCCTTTGCCCTTGGAGATATATCTTTTTTTTTTTTTTTAAGATTTTATTTATTTACTTGAGAGAGAGAGAATGAGAGGGGGAAAAGGTCAGGGGGAGAAGCAGACTCCCCGTGGAGCTGGGAGCCCGATGCGGGACTCGATCCTGGGACTCCAGGATCATGACCTGAGCTGAAGGCAGTCGCTTAACCAACTGAGCTATCCAGGTGCCCCGGGAGACATATCTTGAAAGAAGTTGCTGTTGCTGATATTGAAGAGGTTACTGCCTATGTTCTCCTCTAGAATTCTTTTTTTTTTTTTTTTTTCCTCTAGAATTCCCCCAGCGATCCTTTGCTTTTTTTTGAGTGCTTTCAACCAGACTCCAAGTTAATGCTGGTTCCCAGATGCAGGAGACTCTCGTATTGGGGTATTACTTTCCAATGGGTCTCTTCTGGTGGCTCCCTCCCCCTTTGTTTATCTTCCAATACCAGTCTGACATTCCTAGTCCGCTTTACCTGCCCACTGGCGTCTTCTGCCTCCATAGAGATCCAGACGTGTAGAATTCTGTTCTCAGGCTGATTTCATGGGTGATCGGAGTTCCTTGTTAGGTAATCAGCTCACTTTAGGGGACAGGTTGAAAAGGAGCCTCCTCTTACTTCCCCGCCATCTTGTCTCCCTTACTCAACTTTTTAAATCAATTAAATGACACTCATATTCAAATAACTACTTTAATTACTAACAAGTCAGTTTCTTTTAAAACTAGATAATGTCTTTTGTTTGGTGGAACATTTGCACATGAAATTTGAAGTGGTGATAATCATTACCTAAAATAATAATATCAAACTGAAAGCAAAATAGTTCTGAGGACTCCACTTGACTCCAATGAACAACATTCTCCCTTCCAGGTACTGCTCCATTTCTCTTTTTTGCTTCATGAATTTAGCACAAAAATTTTTAATCATTTACTGTCTCCACTTCCTCACCTGAATCAAGTGTTAGTGTCTATTCTATGGAGAGTATCACTGAGAAGGGTTTTTTGGCCAACAGTCCATGAATTATTAAAGCACTCAGTCCAACAATTACCAGGAACTGAACCCTACCAACAACATATGAGTGTCCTTACAAGTGATCTATATCATTTGAATGTTGGGATGAGACTACAGTCCTGCTTTGTGAGAGACACAGGACCCATTTAAGCCACCTCTGGGTTCTCTCAGAAACTGTGAGATAATAAACATATAACCTTGGTTTATATTCTTGATGTCCTCACTATACTTCTACGTTTTCTACAGAGGATTCTTCTCACAATATCATAATTTTAAGGTTGTCTTCCTCAGACTCATCTATTTTAATTTTCTGTGTTATCTTGTGATCATCTCAAGAGGTTGGTATTCTTCTTCTCTAGGCAGCTAATCTGTATAGTCTGTTGAACTTTGTTTATTCAGATCCTGATTATGCATTCTTTGGAATGGAAGTTAGATGGAAGACAGACCTTTTGTTTTTCATGACCTAATGTTGGCATTATTTTTGCCATAATCTATTCTCCAGAAGCAGATTACTGGCTTTGGCCCACAGTTGAAGAGAAAGGATTGCACTATAAACACCAGAAGGTGAGAATCATTGTGAATCACTTTAGATTTTACTGAGTACAAGCTTCATCATATTAGCTTCAGATTTTTTATTTTAATAACTAAAATATCACATAGTTGAGGTCATCTACATTCCCTATCCTGGTGCCATTTCTTTGCTCGCATTTTCCCTTTGTCCTGACAGATAAGCATTATAGTCAACTTGATACCTCGCATTCATGTTTTAAAAATTGTACCACGTATCCATATGCATAAATAATATATATTATTTTGATTTTAAATCTTTTTACATATATGGTATATTATAAGTAGTAATATAACTTTCCTTGTTCATTAAAAATTAACTTTTGAGGTATATCATTTTGTTTCTTAAATATATAGTTTATTCACTTTAACCACTTTAACTTTTCAAAACATGAAAAATTACAATTTATGTATCAATTTCCCTTCTGATAACTATCTGAGTTTTCTCCAGTTTTTTGCTATTAAACATATAATGCAATAAATATGGTTTTATATTTCCTTGTTTTTCAGGTTTTATATACAAGAGTAGAATTGTTTTCCCAAATTTCTCTGCAAATTAGATTTTTACAATTTTCAGAAAAATCTTAACTCTAACTTGGAGTACTTCTGGGCTTAACTCTGAGCAGGAGTGGGATGGCTTTCTATTCAGGTTTTGTTAGTTTTCTCATTTTTCACAAGAGCATGTCAACCCCAACTTTATTCTCTATTAAGGCAGGAGGGAATTACCTGAAAAAAGCCATATGTCAGGGTCTTGAAAGAACAAACTCAAAGTCACATCTAGCCAAGAACTATCAAATTTTAGGATGTGGAAATAATAGCTATGGAGGATTACTTCGGAAATACTCAAAACTCTCCATTCTTCCTGATACTCTAAATATGAATTAAACTAGAGCAGTGAAAGACTTAAATTATATTGAACCAGTCCCCATCCTGGAGACTTGCTACTCAAAGCATGGTTCAACAACCAGGAGCATCAACATAACCTGAGAGGTTTTTATAAATGCAGATTATCTGGCCTTACTCCTGGTCTATTGAAGGGGTATCTATTTTAACAAGGTTCCCAAGTGATTATACAATCATTTATTAAAGACTAAGAAGCACAGTTTTAGGTAATTACTTCTCATTTTGTGGTTGGTGATTAGGTTTCATCTACCTTTATTAAAGCTGATAAAACTCATTGTTATGTACACAGTAAGAACAATGTTCAGGTCACTGGCCATTACACCAAATAATAAACTCTTGATGAGGAATCTCCAAAAAAATTTGTATGATCTTAGTGTCAGACATGGTTATGCTTCTACTGAGTAACTATTTCACTTTAATCTTTGAAACACTGGAAAATATGTAACTGACCAGAATTTGTTTTTCCTTGACTATTAGTTCCCCAAAATGGGGACTAGCTTACAGCAGGTATGTTGGCACTTAGAGTAGACACATTGAATTAGTCATAAACCTGGCTCCATTTTATATTACATTTTTTTGTTTTCATCATTTTAATGTGTGTGAATTCATTTTATTTATCATTGTGAGCTATGTTAATTTTACTTGGAACAAAAGAACAAAGGAGTAGAACACTAGTTGGTACCAAATTTACCAAAAACAAGAGTATCCTGTAGTTCTAAGCACTCAATACATTCTATTTTGTTGCAGTCCCATAAAATAATTATTCCTAAAGAACACAAATCCCGGGACGCCTGGGTGGCTCAGTTGGTTAAGCGGCTGCCTTCACCTCAGGTCATGATCCCAGCATCCTGGGATAGAGTCCCACATTGGGCTCCTTGCTTGGCAGGGAGCCTGCTTCTCCCTCTGCCTCTGCCTGCCACTCTGTCTGCCTGTGCTCGCTCGCTCTCTCTCCCTCTCTCTCTGACAAATAAATAAATTAAAAAAAAATTTAAAAAGAACACAAATCCCAACACATCTCTGTCTAATGACTGTGACATTGAAGTTAATATAATAAGAATGTTAAAAAGATTTTATTTATTTATTTATTTATTTACTTACTTATTTACTTACTTTTTTAAGTGATCTCTACATCCAATGTGGGGCTCAAACTCAAGACCACAAGATCAAGAGTCAGATGCTCTTCTGACTGAGCCAGCCAGGCACCCCAAAGCTTTATTTTTTTTAAGAGCAGTTTTAGATCTACAGCACAACTAAGAGGAAAGTAGAGATTTCTCATAAACACTTCATTCCCACACATACATATCTTCTCCTATTAGCAATATCAATTGCCAGAATGGTACTTTTTCTTTTTAACTAAAGATAAACATAATGTGACACATCATGATCATTCAAAATCCATCACTTTCATTAGGTTCCACTCTTGGTGCTGTACATTTTGTGGGTTTAAACAAATGTTTAATGACTTATATCCATCATTGTGATGCTCCAAGTATTTTAATGGCCCTAAAAATCCTCTGTGCTCTGCCTATTCATCTCTTCCTCAACCCCCATCATTGGTACTAATCTTTTTACTGTCTCCATCATTTTTTTTTCCAGAATGTTAAATAGTTGGATCATATAATATGTGTCTTTTCAGATTGACTTCTTTCACTTGCTAATATACATTTAACATTCCTCCATGTCTTTTCAGAGCTTAATCACTTATTTCTTTGTAGTGCTGAATAGTATCCCACTTTCTGGATGTATCACAGTTTATTTATCCATTCACCTCTTGAAGGACATCTTGATTTTGTCCAAATTTGGCAATTATGAATAATGTCTCTATAAACATCCATGTGCAGGTTTTTATATACACATAAATTTTCAACTATATTAGATAAATACCAAGAAGTGCAATTGTTGGATCATATTGGTAAGAGTATGTTTAGTTTTGTAAGAAACCATCAAACTGTCTTTCAAAGTGGCTGTAAAATTTTGTATTCCTACCAGAAATCAATGAGTGTTCTCCAGCATTTGGTATTTTCAGTTTTCTGGATTTTGGTTATTCTAATAGGTATGTACTGGTATCTCATTTTAATTTTCATTTCCTGATGACAAATGATGCAGTCCATATTTTCATATGATTATTTAACATCTGTGTATCTTCTTTGGTATCTTAAGGTCTTTGGTTTATTTTTAAAATTACTTCGTTTGTTGTCTTATGTTGAATTTTAAGAGTTCTTTATATATTTTGGATAATAGTCCTTTATCAGATGTGTCTTTTGCAAATATTTTCTCCCAGTCTGTGGCTTGTCTTCTAATTCTCTTGATATTGTCTTTCACAGAACACATTATGGGAATTTTAAAATTATACTATTTCAAAAAATAAAACATTTTAAGGGGCTAATATTATGCTCAATAAAATTTACATGTCAACTCTATAAGATGATGATCATGTGGCAAAAACTGGCATAATCATGAGACATGAGTTTGCTTGTATTTGGCACAGCAACCTAGTATTACACTTCTAGGACATTTCCAAATAGTTTAGTTCTTGCAAAATGTTTCTTTGAATTCTTAGTCCTTCCTCAATCATAATTGAAATATAGCCCAGTGTATTGGACTTAAAATCAGTAGATATAGGAATAAAAATTACCTGCTTATTAACAGTGTGAACTTTTAAAAGATGCTTATCTACTTCTGAGTTTCCTTTTACATAGAAGACAGTAAGAATATCCACTTTACATATTTGTTGAGAGAATTATTTAGATAAGCTATACAAAAGAGCCCGGAACAGCCCCTAGTAATAATCATTTGTTAGTGTTTTTCTCTGTTAACTAAGCTTGTATTATTTTGTTAATGTACTCAAAAACAACAGTTAGAGAACATCTAGAGAATGTTATTCAAACCTTAATGTTAATAGCTTTTCAGTAGTCCTTAATAAAATTACTGTCTTAATTTTGGAAATTTACATCATTTATTTTCCACTCAAAATAATGTTAAATGTACACTTTTTCAAGGACCCAGCAGCCAGTCCTTTGAAATGCAATTATCAAGATAAAAAGACTCACTATCTCCCAGTCTCTATAAGGAGGATAAGAGACTAACTTTAATAAGCACCAGTTAATAAACTCACATGGCTAAAAGAGAGCAGAATATGCCACCTAAAGGTATATACCACTTTGGTATGTTGATGATTTTAAAATAAAGTTACTTAAGAAACAGCTGATACAAGAAGGACACTCCAACCCTCCTTCCTCCCCACCGAAGGCAGGACCTAATCTTCCTTGTAAAAAGCACCGTCTCTGTACCAGGAGAGTAGAAGCCATCCTTACTACCAGAAATAGGGAATTTAGGGCTAAGAAAACTGACTAAACAAACCTTTTTACTTCTTCACTAATTATTACCTCAAGACCAAACTCATTTATCTTGCTAATTCTTCACAAATGCATTACTTCTTTGTCTAAAAGGTATAAAAGCTGCTTGCTTTGGCCACTTCCTATATGTATGAGATTAAATTTATTTTCTTTTGTTAATCTGTATTATGCCAATTTAATTATTAGATCAGCCAAAAAATCTAGAAGCAAAGAAAGGAAAAGTTTTCCACCATTACATACCCTAATCACATTGACCAACCTGTCCCTCCATGTGCTCCACTTTTCCAGATCTTAAAAACTCTACCAATTTCTGTTTTGAGAGAGTTGTTTTAAACTCTCACCCCTGTTGCAATAGCCTTGACCCCAATTACAATAGTCCTGAAAAAAAATGTTCATTGCATGTTTAACTTCAAAAGATGCAGTTTTCCTTTAACACTTACCATCTTGTTTGAAGTCATCTGAGGGATGATAAAGATTGATGGGGGAATAATAATGTTGAGCTGTTCCTCGCCAACTTGGTGAAGAAACACTCAGTGTTCCTAATAAAGGATTACTGTATCGCAGTCTGGTCTTTGAACCAAAGAGGGATGAAGATGAACTCTTTTTAATTCTTAACAAAGCAGCATATGAAGTAGGGAAATTAGGAAGAGCTCCAGAATATTCTGTAAAAGAAAAACAATAATGAAAAATGAATTCTGATGAGTATTTTTTTTCTGTGAAAATTATTTTTTCTTGAGATATTGTTAACAACTTCCCTTGGAACTGCAACCAAATGCAAACTACAGAAGTAGTGGCAAAATAATATAAAATATTACTTATATGATTAAAAAATTTTTTTGGAAATTCTGCTAGTCTCAATGTTGGGTCTGCAAGAGAGAAAAAAAGAAAATAATCATGAAAGAAGAAAGAGAAGAAAAAGAAAGCAAAGAAACAGAAAGGATGAAGGAAGAAGGAAATAAGGGGGGAAAGTAAGAAAGACATCCAAAAATTCAAGTTTTTATTTCCTTTGCCAGGAATATTTGGGAATTAACTTTTTTGTTTGCCTTCTTATTAAAATATCCATTCACATAAATTTGATCAGTTCCTTATTTATTATTAAAAAATGGGAAAAAGGGAAAAAAATACCCACATTCTCAGTTACATCCTTTAAATATAGATTGACTCTTCATGAGTAAAATTTATCAATTAGTAGGAAATGCATCTAACGTAGAATGTATTTTGACTAGACTGTAAGTTATTCCCCATGTTCTTGAAAAACAGTCAAATTCACAGTGGAAAATAAACAATTTTGGACAAGGTTGTTTTGTAGATTTTGTTATATAATTTATATAACAATATTAATTATTAAGTAGGGACACTTATGAAATTCCTACATTTATTGATTATTGAGAAATGTCTTGAACATATTTTGTTTTAATTCCCAAGGTTTTTCATTTTAAAAGATATATATATATATATAGTACCTGAAGGATAATATATTAACTCTTTTATGTCCCCAGGAGACAGTTCAGGTTAGTGTGTAGAGCAAATGTTTAAAAATAGAAAACAATGAATTTTGGAACACTGAAAAAATTAAATTAAATTTTAAAAATGCAAACTATTATGAAATCTAAAGAACAATTAGGAATTGAATTTTTTTTCAATTTTTTAATTACTATTTATTTATTTGACAGACAGAGATCACAAGTAGGCAAGCAGGCAGAGAGAGATAAGGGGAAATTGGCTCCTTGCTGAGCAGAGAGCCCGACGAGATGACGAGACATGGGGCTCAATCCCAGGGCCCTAGGATCATGACCTGAGCTGAAGGCAGAGGCTTTAACCCACTGAGCCACCTAGGCACCCTCAATGTTAATTCTCAATTGAATTTTACAATTTCTTAATGTTGGAAATATTAAAATGATTTTTGTTGAGAGCATCTGACATTTGAATTTAATGGATGTTAACTTAATTTGACAAAAAATAATTTACCTTTGCGAGTAAACTTTCTCATAATGAAAATTATTTAGAGTCCTTGTTTTTGTCTCAGTTATTTTTTAATGCAAAAAGCATTTCTGTGATTTGAAAATAACACTTTTGTAGGTGTTAAACATTGAATTAAGTATAAAATTTTCTGTTTTGTGAAACTATAAATATGATTTCTCTGAAATTTGAAAAAGTATGTTTTTAGATGTTCATTTTAGATGTTTTGCACATTTAAATTGAGTAAGATATGTGTAATCCAACCCTATCAGGAACTGTTAAGAGATTCATGTCCTTTAGTCCTTGTGTTCAACTATAAGCATGGTGAAAGTGGATCAATTCTAAATGAAAATAGCTAACCTCTCCTGGGAAAACTATATAAGAATAGATTATGGGTAGACATAAAATCTCCCTTAAAACCCGGAATTAAATGCAAGTTTTGGCACCTAGAGGTATAAGGAATTGAAAAGAGAATAAGTTTTCCTTCAAGGTAGTTTGTAGTTGTGGTCTCTGAACTTATTCATTTCTTATTCTGTTTCTCTGTGTTTTAGTTGCCTACCCTGCTTATACATAAAAAGGAAAAGAAAAAAAAAGAACCATACCATGCTAGTGTTAAACATTAAAATGGAGTATGAGAATGTGGTTTATAGTCTTTAAAGCTAGAGAAGGATAATCAGTGGAAAACTAGAAGGGGAATAATAAGGCTCAAAAAAGCCAGGACCATCATCGACTTTGCGAATCATATGTGTATATATAATAATTATATATGTTATTTGCTAATATATATTAACAAAATGCATACTATCTATGTGCTACAGTAATTGGCTTATAGCACTCTGTATAGATAGACATGAGCCAAGTGATGATTTGGCTGTGTGCTCCATACCAGGGCTTCATGTGTAATGTAATCAGTTGCATCTGTTGCAGTGGAGATTCCTTTTTCATCAATTAAAGTGAATCCAAAGCTGTTGCTAGAAATCTGACAATTTATTCATTCATTCATGTATTCAGCAAACATGTCATGAGAATTCAGTAGGGACTAAATGCTAGGGATACAAAGGTGAACAAGATATTGCACCAGGCATCAGGGAGCTTGTGATATAGTGACAAAGAAAGGCAACTATACAGAACTTTAATCCAATGTGATAAAAAAAAAAAAGTAAAATCAAGGAGTTTTGGGCTCCCTCTGATGGGTGGCAAAATTTCTCATCTAGTCTAAGGCCATCAGAAAATGCTTTCCAGATGAATTCTATCTAATCTAAATCCTGAAAGGCCATTAGTGATTAGTTCAGCAAAGTTCTGGGTAGGGAAAAAAGCCTAATAAGGGAAGAAAATATATGAATACCTGGAAAGGAAAGGATGCAGGGTGTTCTTGGTAGATTAAAATAGTCAGAAGCTCAGAGGGTGAGGGAGAGAGGTGAGAGGAGAAGTAAGACTAGATAGGTAAGCTGGGACTAATGTTGAAATTGCCTATTATGCCTTCTAAAATGGTAGGACTCTGAAAGGAAAGCAACATAAATTTTAGAAAGATCTCTCTGGTTGCAGTGTCATTTGGAACAAGACAAAAGAAAAAAAAAGGCATATCAAGAGCCTAAAGCTGTGGTAAAGGCAAAGATTAGTCAGGAGTGAAGAGATGGATGGGAATGAAACAATAAAGATCACTGGTTGATTAAATTGGCGGCAAGGAGGGAAAATAGGAATTTGGGAATACTCTGTGCTACTAGGAAATGGATAAAGGGGGGCAAAAGGCATGCACTTTAAGTGAAAGCTCATGAATTCAGTTTGGGGGAAGTGGAGAGCTTGAAGTACTTCTAGGGCATTAACGTTGATTAGAAAATTTTGTAAATATAAGGGAGTCACAGGCTAATGAGAGATTATTAAATCTAACCAAATAGATAGTTATTAAACTATAGATAGATGAGCTTGCCAAGGGAAAAAAAAAAACACAAAATGAGGAATAGAGTGTTGAAAATGGAACCCTGATTTAAGAAAAGGGTAGAAGCATTTAAGAATAGTACATAAGAGAATAGTAGAAGCAGTGGAACCTGTAAAGAGGAAAAGCAAGAATGTGTGAAGTTACTAAAAAGAGTGGAAGAGTCAATGTTGATGATAGAGCAGGTGACAGTGTTGGAAGACCTGTATGGAAAGTCTGGCCCTGAAGAGAAGGGGTGTCCCACAGCAGCAAAGCTGCCTTACTGCCCCACATAAAATATGCAGTGAACGTGAAAGTGAAAGGCGGTAAAGAGGACTTCTCATGCTCTAGAATAGAGTCTGTAACACCCACAGTACCAATTCCATTGCATTAAACACATAGACTCTGGCCTTAGCCTGTGACATCTAATGGTCTCTTGGTCTGAGTTTAAGTAACTATCAATTCAGTGAAGTTTTCCTCTTTTGGGGGCATTTACAACTCTTCTACCTGGTGCCCTCCCAGCTATCCAGGCTCCTTTTCTGACATCTCTAATTTCTTCACTCTTTACTCCAAGTTCTGGGGACCCTCAGCTCTGGAAAATAGATACATTACTGTAACTAAATGGGAAAATGAGATTTCCATCCTAATACTTTGTTTAACTCCCAATTCTGGGAGACTGAATTGATTTAACACGTATGTCAGTTAAGGTTAAAAAATACTACATCACCTTCTTAAGTTTAAATTCAAATATTTGCATTTATGTCCATCTCATCTTATTGTTCACCTCTTTCTAGGATCTCAACCTCTTCAAGAAATACAAGCTACTGATCTTAATACCCTTTCACTGCCCTGCAGTCAGATCATTTCCTCAGTCACCTCCCTGTCCAGTTTAGAGTTTGTGGTTCATTACTTTAGTTATTTCCTTCAATGTACCTTCACTCACACTGACCCTTATCTTCTCTTGTTTTCACAGACTAAACTCCCTGTGTACTCTAAATCCAACCATTAACATGCTGTGCTCCCAAGTGCAGCTGGAAAAGAACAGAAAATCATGCCTAAGGTTACATTTCATCATATTAACTATGAGTGAGATCTTCAAGTTTCCAAGCAATGTTACTACATTTCCCTAACCCATTTAATATCCCTGAATGGAATAATTTACATCTTATCTTTTGTCCTCTACCTCCACACTTCCTTGGGTTTCCTGATTATGGTACTCCTATTTAATTGAGAAAATAGAAGATGGCAGAGGAGTGGGGGGCTCCATTTCAACTGATCCCCTGAACTTAGATGGAAATCTACCAAGCCATTCTGAACACTCATGAAATCAGCCTGAGATATAAGAATATATATCTGGCTCTTTACAGGGGCAAAGGACCTGCAGTCCTGCAGGTGCATCTTGCCTGGATTGTAGTTGATATCTTCCATTCTGTACATCCCCTCAACCACCCCTCAACAGAATGACTAGGAGGAAGAACTCCCAACAAACAAAAGAACCAGAGACAGTGACCTCTCCTGCAGACCTAATGGATAAGGATATAAGCAAGATGTCAGAAATAGACTTCAGGCTAGCAATTATGGACACAATAGCTAGGCTTGAGAAAACACTTAAGAAAAGACACAAAGAGATGGAAAAACATTCCACGCATGGGACAGAAAACATTCCATTCATGGATTAGAAGAATAAATATTGTTAAAGTGTCTATCCGGTCCAGAACAGTCTACACTTCCAATGCTACCCTTATTAAAATACCATTGCATTTTTCAAAGAGTTAGAACAAACAATCCTAAAAATTTCTATGGAAACAGAAAAGTCCCCAAATTGCCGAGGGAAGGATGAAAAAGGAAAACAGATCTGGGGCCATCATGTTGCCTCAAGCTATATTACAAAGCAATGATCACCAAGACAGCATAATATTGGCACAAAAACAGACACATAGATCAATGGAACAGAATACAGCCTCCAGAAGTGCACCCTCAACTCTATGACCAAATAATCTTTGACAAATCAGGAAAAAATATCCAATGCAAAAAAGGCAGTTTTTTTTCAATAAATGGTGCTGGGAAAATTGGACAGCTACATATAGAAGAATGAAACTGGATCATTCCCTTATACCCTACACAAAGATAAATTCGAAATGGATGAAAGACCCGAATGTGTGATAGGAATCCATCAAAACCCTAGAGGAGAACAGAGTCATCATCTTTGATATCAGGCGTCATCTTTGACATCAGCCACAGTAACATCTTTCGAGACACATCTCCAAAGGCAAATGAAACAAAAGCAAAAATGAACTTTTGGGACTTCATCAAGATAAAAAGCTTCTGCACAGCAAAGGGAACAGTCAACAAAACTAAGAGGCAGCTCACAGAATGAGAGAAGATATTTGCAAATGACATATCAGAAAAAGGGCTGATATCCAAGATCTATAAAGAACGTCTCAAACCCAACATTCAGTAAACAACCCAGTCAAAAATGGGCAGAAGACATGAAAAGACACTTCTCCAAAGAAGACATACAAATAGCTAACAGACACATGCAAAAATGCTCAACATCATTAGCAATCAGGGAAATGCAAATCAAAACCACAATGAGATACCACCTTATACCAGTTAGAATGGCAAAAGTTAACAAAACAGGAAGCAACAAATGTTGGTGAAGATGTGGAGAAAGGGGAATCCTCTTACATTGTTGGTTGAATGCACGCTGGTACAGCTACTCAAAAACAGTATGGAACTTCCTCAAGATGATAAGAATAGAGCCACCCGGGACGCCTGGGTGGCTCAGTTGGTTAAACGGCTGCCTTCGGCTCAGGTCATGATCCCAGCATCCTGGGATCAAGTCCCACATCGGGCTCCTTGCTCGGCAGGGAACCTGCTTCTTCCTCTGCCTCTGCCTGCCACTCTGTCTGCCTGTGCTCGCTCTCTCTCTGACAAATAAATAAATAAAATCTTAAAAAAAAAAAAGAAGAATAGAGCCACCCTATGACCCAGCAATTGCACTACAAGGTATTTACCCCAAAGATACAGATGTAGTGAAAAGAAGGTGCACATGCACCCCGATGTTCATAGGAGCAATTTCCACAATAGCCAAATTGTGGAAGAAGACAAGGTGCCCTTCAACAGATGAATGGATAAAGAAGATGTGGTTCATATATACAATGGAATATTATTCACTCACCAGAAATTATGAATACCTACATTTTGCATCAACATGGATGGAACTGGAGGGGATTAGGTTAAATGAAGTAAGTTAAACAGAGAAAGACAATTATCATATGGTTTCATTCATATGTGGAACATAAGCAATAGCACAGAGGACCATAGGGGTAGGGAGGAAAATCCGAAGGCGGAGAAATCAGAGAGGAAGATGAACCATGAGAGACTATGGACACTGGGAAACAAACTGAGGGTTTCAGAGGGGAGTGGACGGAGAGCATAACAGGGTGATGGGTATTAAGGAGGGCATATGCTATGATGATAACTGGGTGTTATACATAACTAATGAATCATTGAACACTATATCAAAAAAACTAATGTACTATACAGTGGCTAACTGAACATATTAAATAAATAAACAAATAAATGAGAAAACAGAAACAATCATAAGAGTAGATCTCTCACATGCACCCCCACCTGTATGTACATTCATATATTCTACCTTGCTTTCACTGCATTGCTGTGAATGAATTGCTTATGTCTCTATTAAAAATGAAATCCTCCACATTGTGCGTTGAATCTCATTCCATCCCATCTTGACCGCTCGAGGACATCTTTCTAGAAAACTCCCTCTATTTCTCCTTCAGAAACAATTTTTGTCTCCTTATTAGATTATTCCCATAACCATACAAGTAGTGATAAAAGCTTTTTAAAAAGCTATCTAAACTTACCATCCCTCCCACTGATTTTCTTTTACAGCAAGACTTCTTGGAAAGAGCTGTCCGTGGTCACTGTGTTCAATTCCTCTCCTGCCATTCTCTCTTGATCCTACTGCAAGCAGTCTTGCTTATAATATTCCACAATAATGACTCTTTCAGGTGAACAATGACTAGGTCATTGATAAATCTAAAGATCAGTTTTCACCTATGAGCAGTTTTCAACATGGTTAACCATTCTTTTTTTTTTTTTTTTGCCTTTAAATCTTTTCCCTATGTGATTCCAGTACACTATCATCTCATGTTTTTATTCCTATTTCACTATCTACTCCTTACCTCTTTTGCTTCTTTGTCTTCTCAGCTTCTAAATGCTGGTATTGCAGAAAAAAAATATCTTCTCCATTTAAACAGAATCATAATAGAAACAAAGTTTTTAAAAAAAGAGGTTTTTTTTTCCCTTTCTTCTCAAACTTCTTTTCAAGACACTCTAGGTTTTTAATTTTTTTCTCCTTTTTGTTAATTATATGTATCACAGTTCTTAGTTGTACAAATTTTTAGAATAATTTTGTTTATTTAATGTTCCTCTGCTAATATTTTACCAGTTTTCAATCCTTTATCAATACTCCCAGACTGTAAATTCCATGAAGGCACCAATGCTTTTCAACGTTCCTTCTAGCTTCTATCTTGTAGTCAACAGTTCTTTACTCTCTCTCTTGTGCTTCTGTTTCAGTTCCTAAACATTTCTTGACCTCTGTCACTGAAAGGCATCTTCTGAGATAAATAATTTGGTACATCTTATTCAGGATTCAGAACTTATTTTTGGTCATCACTTTAAGAACTGTCATTTAAGAAATAGGGGCATAAACAAAAAAAGAAAAGGAAGGAAGGAAGGAAGAAAGGAAGGAAGAAAAAGGAAAAGAAAAGAAAGAAAGAATAGCATATAATAATAGATTTCAAAGAGACTCAGTGAAATATAACTGCTAAGTGACACTCTGTTGGACTCTGGATTGGTTTCTTATTACACATAAGCCCTTGATTTCTTTCAGCAAACTTAAACATAATTTTCTCCCTAATTTGCTCCTTTCCCATTCAACATTCATTGATTTTTTTTTTTTTCAGCAACTCTTCACTTAAATTCTACTATGTGTTAGGAACTGAGGATACAGTTGTGAGTAAATATGAGCATTGGTAGAGGATTATAAATTGGTAAAATGTTAGCAGAGGAACATTAAATAAAATTATTCTAAAACTATATAAAAATAACTATGATACATATAGTGAAGAAAAAGGAAAAAAAAAAAGAAAAGAAAAAACAGAGTGCCTTGAAAGGATAGTTGCCAACATCTAACTTTTTTTTTTACTTTGTTGCCATCATGACTCAGTTCCTGGCAATGAAAACTTTTCTCTTGGCTCTGGTGTCTACATCTTCCTACACCTTGGCCACTCATTTTATTGACTGAAAATTTTGGATGAGAGCAGCTTTATCAGTAAACCTGTTTGCAAAATAGGCTTCAAAGTTAGATTGTCTGGATTTAAATATGTACTCTACCTCATAGTAGATCTGTGGCTTTGGACAAAATATGAATAGCTCTATGTCTGTTTCCTTGCCTTTAGGATGGAGATAACAATAGTTTTTCCTTCGTAGGTTGTTGTATATATCAAATAAACAATACACATAAAGCACCTAGAAATTTGCCTGGTTCATAGTAAGAACTCAATAAGTGATTACCATATTATTTGTTGTTATTATCTGCATTTACTACCTCTGGTGTACATAACTGAATATCAGGCTTATGCCTTCCAGATTTGATCAGATTACAAAATGAAAATATAAATACCAAATTTTAATTCTCATTTTACCTTGAGGAATTGAAAGATTGACAAATGGAAGGTGGTAGTTACAATTTAATTTTCCTGACAGGTATATTCTCATGAGTGAATTGTTAAAAAATTTTGGCCACTAATAGAAATTGTGAATCTATAGAAAACTCATGCCTATATATTGTTGTGTTTCTGTTGGCTAAAACAAGACCTACTCATCCTTTCTCCATCTTCCTGTCCAGGGTTTGGTAGGAAAAGTGACTCAGAATTCTTTATTAGAGAAATCTTCATCGGTTGCTCAAACTTTTAATGAATATCTATGCTGAAGATGTCAGCCGAATCTAGTTATACGTTAATCATTTTTTTTTCTATTTTCTCACTGCTCATAGATCAGACCTTAGGGAATATGCATTACAGTTATTCCTAAAGTGGTCTAGAGATTTGGTGATAAAACTCAATTAACCTGGTGCTCTCACACCATGAAATTCCAGCTGGAAGTTGGGTAGGAGTAAATATTAATGCCTTCATTAAATATTTCCTAATCAAATGACCCTGGGGCCACTGAACCTATATTATTTAATAAAATTGTAGTCTATTAAGTCAGAATGACACTGCCACCACTTGCAGTCTTAGAACTAATAGCATTACCTTTCCTTACCTAAAAGGTCACTTTATAGATATCATTGCCACTAATGTAAATAGTATTCATGATATAATGGATTAGAATTAGTAGAACTAGAATTTTTATGGCAATATTTATAAATAAATAAGATAAAAATGTCAATATGATAAAGGATACATTTTAAAATATATAATTCCTTACCATATTTAAAATTTCCTGAATTTTCTGATGCCAAGTAAATTTAAGAATTGCATCTCTGTCCCTAAGTGTGAAAAACATGTATACAATGAACTTTAAAGCACTGAAGCTATTGATGATAAAACTAGAATGTCACAATTGTATTCTGTACTTAAATCTTTTTCTGTCATTTCCCCACACACTATTAATTTTTACAGCCAAATAAGTCTAAGCAACCCCCAAAATTCATGAAGTGACAAGTTTTTGTATAAATTCAATTCTAGTTTTATTTTACATATTTATTTAAGTTCATATAATAATAAATATAAGTAAACTATAGAATCAAATGATATGTGATGCTCTGGAGAATATTAATGCTTAATCATGGATTCATAAATCAGTGGAGCAAATAGTGACACCATATATTGATGACACAGTATACAGAAAAAGCAGAAGTCATATAATATCCAAGCCTACAATGTGACTCAATTTGGCATCAAAGCCAGCTTAAAGAAATTTGATATCTGACCTTTTTCAGGACAATTGTTAAGGCTGTCCTCTCTTCGATGAGGATTAATGTTAACTGTGCAACTTTAGCCTGCTACTGTCTTATGAAGCTTGCAAGGATGGATGTAACACCTCAGTGAAACCAGTCATGTGAAGCATATTTAAAAATGGTTAATAATTTATAAATAATATGGATCATTTCAATTTGGTAGTGTGCATCTATGGCAGAGGAGAGTTTGAAATAGCCTGAGCCAAATTTCCTCTATGTCTCAGATCAGCACTTTCTTCAAGAACTGTATTATATGTAAACTTTATAGCGTTTTAGTTGGAGAAGTAAGAAAAGATACGCAGAAGATTAAATTCATCATTTTATTAAAAAATTTTATTTTTTAATTACTTTTCAGTGTACTAGAATTCATTGTTTATGCACCACACCCAGTGCTCCATGCAATTTGTGCCCTCCACAATACCCACCACCAGGCTGGCCCAACTTCCCACCCACCACCCCTTCAAAACCCTCAGATTGTTTTTCAGAGTCCATAGTCTCTCATGGTTCATCATTTTTAAAGCACCAAAGTCAGACATCTAAACTTAGAGCTTCAAAGATGTATGTATGTATATATATATATATATATATATATATATATATATATATATGAAATTAACAGCATTGGATTTCTAGTGTTCTTTGCATAAGATTGAAAAATAGACATAGAGTAAAAAGAAACATAGCTCTAAATTATTTCTACCACTCCTGTTCAGATACGCTATTTACATTTGAAGTCATAATGATTTAAGATTTGGAAATTTATCTTTTTTCAATAGTAAATGTTTAATTGTATGCACAGATAGATCATGAAAGTTTCTACACCTTAATCTGGATATTATATATCTTTTATTAAATGAGAGACGGAGACAGACAGATCTCATATCTTTTCTGATTTGTATATTTTTTCACTATTATTATAAGTTTAAAAAAATATATAGTACTTAGATAGTACCTCTTTAAACTATCAAAAGCCTAAAGTGTGACTGCATTAATTGATATTTCCTCCATAATATGCCTATTGTTTTCTAATCACTGAGGAAATTAGTAAGGGCAGGAGCTAGTTGTGAAATATAACCAAATTAATTTAGTGATTAAAGAATTCCCTCTTGTTTTGGATAATTAAAGCTTTCAGTGAAGTTTGTTTTTTTTTTTAATTTATTTATTTGTCAGAGAGAGGGAAAGAGAGCGAGCGAGCACAGGCAGACAGAGTGGCAGGCAGAGGCAGAGGGAGAAGCAGGTTCCCTGCCGAGCAAGGAGCCCAATGTGGGACTCTATCCCAGGACACTGGGATCATGACCTGAGCCGAAGGCAGCGGCTTAACCAACTGAGCCACCCAGGCATCCCTTTCAGTGAAGTTTTAAGTCTGCAATGATTATATTAGCTTTTATATTCTTAGTCTCTGTGTGTTTAAGATAGATTAGATAGTATTTGATAATAAATCAGATAAAGCTGACATTATTTAGCAATAAATGCTGTGATTAAAAAATAATTAAACAAAATGCATTCCCCTTGCCCCTAATTTTAGGAAATATTCTTTTAGAATGTTATGCTTTCTTTTTATGCAGATATAAAAAATAAGCAGGTGTATTTCATTATGTCCAGTGCTTCCAATGGTGTAATAGCTATGCTACAATATATAAATCTATAGAATATGGATGTACTCACTCCATTTTGATTTAGAAATGAGATTCAAGATGGTCAATTACATTAATGGAATTTTATTTATTTTTTTAAAGATTTTATTTATTTATTTGACAGATAGAGATCACAAGTAGGCAGAGAGGCAGGCAGAGAGAGAAGGAAGCAGACTTCCTGCTGAGCAGAGAGCCCGTTGCGGGGCTCGATCCCAGGACCCTGAGATCATGACCTGAGCCGAAGGCAGAGGCTTAACCCACTAAGCCACCCAGGCGCCCCCATTAATGGAATTTTAGATAGCTAAGAATTATCTTGATATGTGTGGGCTACATAGACATACTTAATGCAATACAGGATATAACATTCATTCAGTACACCAAAGACGTTCAATTATTATGTACCCCAAAAGGAAAGTTAATCGTAGAAATACAAAAAGCAATAAAATAGAAAATATTTGCCTTTAAAAAGTTCTTAGAAACTAAGAGAAGAATAATGTAAACTTCAGGGAAACCACTTTATAATCATAGAATTTTAACAAACCTTAGTCTGATGCTGATAGTCTCTCAGATAAAAATATAGTGCTAGTTTTAGAGAAATGGTCTTCACTGGGTTTAGTTCTTTTCAAATAGGGGATGTGTGGGAAGTTATTTTTACACTTGCACAGGTTAGAAGCCACATAGCAATAAGATGCTACCCTATAAAGAAAATATATGTTTCTCTCAGGCCTGTTGGAATCCTCATTCCACATGGGCACTATCTTAGGCTGAAGTGTGTCTCTGTAAGAAAGGAGGAAAGTTCCAAGCAAGCTGCGCCTTCTGACTTAGGTGAATATATTGATTCCTGCCTTGTGCAGCTGCTCTGAGCAAATCAATTTCCATATATTTACTATTAAAGAAATCTCAATGCTCATTTTCTTCAGCTGTTGGTTGTTCTAGTAATCACGGTTTCATTGGGATGACCAGGCCACAAACCACCCTATTAAAAGTGGAGGTGAAATAGGAGCATAATAGGATTATTGTGCATTCTAACTTGCTGGGGAAAATCTAGGAAGAAGCGATTGATACCAATCAAACAGGACGTGACAATGGACATAGAATTTGACTTAAGCTTTTTCATATTTCAGAAATGAAAAATAAACATTTAAAAATGTGTTTATGACTTTTATTTTTCTACTTTAGCACATGAAAAAAGTTGCTTAAGAATTCTTTCAAGGGATGTTAGTTATTGAAGTTCCCAAATGGCCTCATTTTAAGGCAATTTTTTTTCAAAGGCAGTCCTACAAATTTGACCCTAGTAACTACATGCTAGCGAGGCAATATGGGAATAAATCTGAAACTATGCAACTAACGGCAATTTCTTTAAAAAAGGTATCAAAATATTTTTTTCAATGAAATCTTAGCAAAGTTAAATGAATTCTCATTTAACAGAAGAAATACCAGCAAATTATTTAAATTTACTCATCTGCTCTGATTGTGGTATCCTAGCCTAAGCTGACAGCTCATTTGGCCCAGTAGCTTAGTTAAATAAAGATAAAGACATCAAGCAGGCTAAAATGTTGCATCCTGATTGAGAATGCCACTCTCACTGTCAGTGCCTCCACATCTGCCTCATCTGTGGCACTTACTCAATATCTAACAAACCCAATTTCCAGAAAGCAACTCCTAACTGTGAAACTGTTATTTCTCAGGTACTTACAGATCACAAACTACTTTCCAACTCAAAGGCTTACATGAATTATGCTTCAAGGAAATACATCTGATATTTTGCTAAGTCTGTGGGAGTGTTTTAGCTCAACTGCCTTTTATTCATTTTGTTACTTGCTTCAGAGTCAAAGGGGTCCTTCTCTTAATCCTTTCCCTTATGGAATAAATTATGGGGTTCAGATCCAACAGGAATTGTGATTCCTTAAATTTCCCATGAATTCTAATTTTAAACCTTCTGATTATAACATACATATATCCTTACTGTAAATCAAAATCATCTCTAAACTTAAAATCCAGAGGCAATACCTTTGCAAAACAATCTCTGATGTTTTCTATTTCATGTATAGACAGATATATCAATAGACATAGGCAGATTTTGTTTGTTTTGTTTGAAGGAAACTGGGACCAGTTTATAGATGCAGTCTCCTAATTTTTATTTAATATCATATTGTGATTATTCAATTCTGTTCTAAATGTTCTTCAAATGCATTTTATTGGTTGCAAACATTCCAGTGATGTGTTCTGTTATAATTTATTTAATCCTGTCCCTGCAATCTAATTAAATTTTCTCTTAGAAATAATGATGCAGGAGTATCCTTGTACATAAATTTCTGTCTGTATAACTAATAATTTTCTTAGAAGAACATCATAGTGGTGGAATTTCTAAATCTGAAAATTGCTCTTAATTTTTTTTCTAAGAGTTTTGACTTACTCATGCTCTTGTTAACATTCTGAGGCAGTAATAACTTTTTAACATTTCATTATAATATCTTGTATACTATTTTATTAGATGATTGCTAGTGTGAATTATACTTAAAGTAAGATAACAAAAACCCTATTTCATCATTGGTTAGGTTTACATTTTAATTATTAGTCAGATACATTTTCTATACACATATTTCCTCATTGAATTACAAATAAAGTAGTTTTCCTTTTTTCCCTATTCAACTGTGATTTCTTTCTCTTGGTTCTTAAAACCATTTTGTATACTATGACCATTAGTAATTCCATTTACTGCAATGCTAATTTTAATTTGATGATAGTATACTATAGAAAGAAAATTTACATTTTTATGTAGGTAAATATAATGATCATTTTCTTATTATTTACTTTGACTTTTGAATTTCTTTCTGAATTTACTCATGACTACTTTAAGATTTTAGATTTAGAAATATTAGTCAGATTCACCCTAAAAACAATACATATTTTTTCTCTGTGTCATGTTCAAATGCCAATTTAAAAAGAAAGTCATATTAGCTTGATTGATGCAAATTTTATTTTTATTTTTTTCAGGGGAAGGGACAATAATTTTTGAGTACTATTTAAAGTTCAAAATACTTTCAGAATATCTAAAAGATTATTCAGATTTCTTTTGTTCTATGTCAGGTACAAAATTACTTGAGGTTAATAGGAATGATTAGCTATGGAAGGGAGGAAGTCAGTGAATATTTAATCCAAATTAATAAAGAATGCATTTAAGCCAAACCCACAGGCCAAAAAATGCTATTAAACTTATGCTAAGAAGAGTCTTTTAAGACTAGTGTGGGCTCATGTGTTAGATGGTAAAGGGAGATCTGCTTTATAAAACAATTCTTGGAAATCTGTATTGTTAGTGACATCATATGTTATCAAATATTTCTTTTTTAAATTTTATTTGAGATTGTCACTGAGCCCACTTAACATCTTTTTGCTGAACACATTTTATTGTGGCTACAAGTTTTAATTTCATGACAATGCAAAAAATTCTGATGTTTTAGGTGACATTTTTCTTTTTTAAAATGATAGTTGGTCAGTGTCTAAGGCTCAATGACATTTATCAGCTATCTAATTAAAATGCAGACATTTTTATAATAATTGCAAATGTGACCTTCATTTGTGTATTTTTGCTAGCTAGCATGTTTAGCCAAATGTCACAAAGAACCCTAATCTATTCCTTCCCATAATGTTTAATTATATTACATTGAAATTGTTCGTTCTTCAGTTACCATGGTCTATAACATCATCCTGCTTCCCTGGAGAGTGGGGAGCTATGGTTCCAATATCTTAATGGCCAGTGATTGTAAGGCTGTGTCTACAAGCTGCCAAAACAACTAGCAGAAAAATGAAAATCCATTCAGTTAGCAAGTTAGTTTGTCTTCATGATGCCAAACAAGAGTTCTGATTTGTTTTTCTCTGTACAAATAAGGGATTCACAGACATGTCATGGTTTGTTTCAGCTTTTTGTTCTCTCCTAGCACCTTCAGATCTTTCTTTCTCATTGCCTGGGTGAAGTCATCTCTGGGATGTTCCAAAGGTACTTGCAGCCTCCGATGCTTTCCAAGTTCTACCTCCTTCATACCCAGAAGCACTGCCCTAGTTAACTCTTCTAAATTCTCTCCAGATCCTCCCAGTCCATCATCCACAATTCCATGAAAGTTGTATTTATAGCACGGAAATTTGATGATGATATATGTCTGCCCAAAATACTGCAATCACTCCTTTCAAACTTCATGGTAAAGCAAACTTTTCTTCTGAGGGACAAGGCCATCCTTATCTATTTGTGTAGATTCAATGTCTTCTTCTTGTCTTCCTTCTCTAAATTTTGATCAATTAATAATGAAGAGCTACAGTTTCTCAACTCAATCAGTCCATGTTTCCTTTTCAGCCTTTGCACTTGCTATTTCCCTAGTGTTATAATGTGTTAATTAGAAAGAAGTGAATATTTTATGAAAATGTATTTAGGGGATGTTCCATTTATATATAAAAGAAATCACTGCTATTTATAGAATTAAAGATTCAAAAACCATTTTATCTTAGTTTATAAAAAATAATTTCAATTCAAAAATAAAAATCAAGCATATTTAAATGAAAAAATTTGCTTTTATTATATTACTTAAAAAATATTAAATAATCCTCCATTAGGAGATTTTACCTATATTAGGTAACCATTGCAGTGTTGATATAAAGAACTTTATTCCTTTAAAAAACCTTGGGTATAGTTTTAATAATGTAAACATAAAATTAAATCTATCAAAATTCCAAAATATATACTTTACTAAGAGTTTTTTGTTACCTTGAAAAATAAGCATCTTAATGTAATATTAATGTTTGAATGAACCCATTGAACTGGGGGGTATAAGTTTGGAGTTTAAAATGTATTTTTTTAAAGATTTTATTTATTTATTTGACAGACAGAGATCACAAGTAGGCAGAGAGGAAGGCAGAGAGAGAGAGAGGAGGAACCAGGCTCCCTGCTGAGCAGAGAGCCCCATGCGGGGCTTGATCCCAGGACCCTGAGATCATGACCTGAGCCGAAGGCAGAGGCTTTAACCCACTGAGCCACCCAGGCTCCCCTAAAATGTCTTTTTAAAGAGCAGTAAAAATTTGGGGGCATATTTTTTTACTCAGATGTTTTCCCATGTGTGCTGTGACATTTTTGTAGTAAAATATAAAGATATCAAACCCCAGCTGAGTTTACTAAGTTTCTCATTTGACCAGGAACATGTTGCGGTATAATAGAGAAACTATCCTGATATGATCTGGTAGGTGGCAGACAATAGATTAAAAACATAAACATTTAAAAAATATTTGATATTTCTTTCTTCTTTTTTTTTAAGATTTTATTTATTTATTTGACAGAGAGAGAGATCACAAGTAGACAGAGAAGCAGGCAGTGAGAGGGGAAAGCCGACTCCCTGCTGAGCAGAGAACCAGATGCAGGGCTCGATCCCAGGACCCTGAAATCCTGACCTGAGCTGAAGGCAGAGGCTTAACCCACTGAGCCACACAGGCGCCCCAATATTTGATATTTCAAATGCTGAAAAAAAAATCTTTCAAGGTACAACAATATGAAGTAAAATGATAAGAATTTCATCAAATCTGGAAGTTTTCAGCAGCTAAGTTTTCAGAAACAAAGGAAGTGATGATTATCCAATTGCCCATTATTTCTACAGTAAAGTATAAAATACTTTATTAATAGTCTCTTTATTCAGTGTGCTATATTTTGTAATTTACAGTACTGCATCTAAAAATATTCTTAATGACTTAATTTCCAACTCCTCAAAGCTGTTTTCCTGAAGTTCAAGTCCTAACTCTGTCATTCATTACCTGCCTGACATTGTGTAAATTACTGAATCTCTCTAATCCTCTGTTAAATCAGGGTAATATTAAGCTACTTCACAATGGCTGTTCTGAAGATTGAAATGATATGCGTTGTCAGTACATTGTATAAAATAGGAACTCTACAAATTGTATCATGATCATTATTTTTATTACTGTTATTAAACCTAATAGCACTATAACAGATTTGAATTAAAATCAAAGTGATATGCATCTACAGATTCTTCAAGGTAACGTGGAACTATTTGTTGTATTTTGCTCATGTACTTTTTGTTTCTTAGGACAGTACAGAGTCTCAGGTTAATTAGCTCTATTTAGGGGAGGTGTTATCATAATGTTAAAGAAGAGGTTTAAGAAGAAAACAAACCACTAGATTTGGGGGGCTTTTAATTGAAATTTTTGGTCAAAAATGATCTAATATATATGTATAAATATTATATATATACCATTCAAAGATCTAGCAATTTTTATATATACATATATATGTACATATGTACATATATATGTATATACGTGCCATTCAAAGATCTCCAGTGATAAATCTGAAATTGAGTTCCCTTAATAAAAGTGTTCTCCCACCCGAAGGTTTTTTAGAACTGAAAGATGAAAAAAAATAGACCTAAAAAATATACATTTTCTGTCCCTATTGAGGAGAAATTTAATCTGGCCAGGAGGTAGCTGAAAAAAAATTATAATAACTACGTTTTCTAGTGATAGTTATCATATGCATTTTCTCACAGTAGTCCTTAGCAGAATCTGTATAAATGGTAGAGTTCTCATCTGCTGCAATTAAGTAAAAAGTTGAATTAATCCTCCACAGGGTTACCACTATGCCTTGTATATGGTCAGTACTGAATTAAGTATTGTTGAATAGAAAAGAAACCTGGAAACTAAAAAATGATTGATTTTTTTATAAGTTCTCATCACAAAAAATATAATAATTTGCTCATGAGCTATACAATAAATTAAAGACAGTCCTACATCTGGACCTGAATTTATATATCCAAGTAAATCCCATCTTTTAAAGTATTCACTTCTCTTAGGGCTAGTGGCTTTAATTGCCATAAACAGCTTTTGAACATCTATTCTGGAAATAGCCTCCATAGACCTATGAATTTATGGTTATGTGTTATTAAAAACTTTATTTATGAATAAAGCAGTGAATAAGCAGTGGAACTAGATACATGAACATTGTTCATTAAAGGAGAAATTTTAGAGAGAAAGGTACTAAGGTTAGGAGTACTGAAAATAAGTTATACCGGGGAAACAGTACAAACTTTCCATATCAGAGAGCTATAGAAAGACAGACTGGAAGAACTGGAAGAGAGAGCCTTGGAAGATAAAACAAGGCAGAGTTATGGAAGATTTTGTATTCTTCTGATCATGGAAGTGAGATGAACTGGTGCACAGAAGGATAACCAAGTTAAGATATTGGTAAAGGTTGTATAATTTAGATAACCATACCTCATTACCCCAGCACAATAATCAAATAAATCACATTAATATGAGGTAAATAGTAATTGGAATCAGAACTGCATACGGTCTAGTTACCTCCACATCTTGGCATAGATTGGAGAAAAATCCTCTATGACTTTAAGGCATATAGAATGAGGTCATGAGTGAGAATTTGAGTTATGCTTAAAGGCTTAAATAGGTATAGAACATATCAGATTTTTTTTTGTTTTCATTTTTGTTTTGTTTATTAGCTCTCATCAAAGTGGGAGACAAATCATGTATCTATATTTCTATACTCCCTTGACTTATACTTGGTTATGTAATTTTCTTCTCCACAAGAAAATAGAATTGCAAATTATTGTAAAATGTATTGTTGTTATTTTCCCTATAGCTTAGTACTAATTACAATTCTTAAATTAGAAAGGTTGGCTCTATGCCACAATGTGTTGTTTTTTTGTTTTGTTTTTGTTTTTGGTCAGGTGCACATTCAAAACTTTGTCTTAGTCTGGAACAAGTGTCTCTTCTTGAGAGGATATTTTAGTTTATGTAATATGTTTAGCTGTCAAATATTATTCAGGAGTAAATTATATTGTAAATTGCCTGAGGCCATGTCTTTTCACTATCCTCAAGACAAGATTTCACATACATTCATTGCCCAATACCTATATCTTTTTAATGGTTATTTTTGCTTTAATACATGTACCTAAGCACTAGAGTAGAAATTAGATGGGGCACTTAAATTTTGTAAAATAACTATTACTTCTGTGAGTTTTTTTGACATAGTTGACGCAATGCACCATTTGTTTTAAGATGCATTGGTAATATTTGTACCTTAATAAAAGCTTTCTAAGAATGAAAAATAGGAGCGCCTAATGGCTCAGTTGGTTAAGTGTCTGCCTTTGTCTCAGGTGATGATCTCAGGGTCCTGCTCAGCAGGAGCCTGCTTCTCCCTCTTCCTCTGCCTGCCACTCTGCCTACTTGTGCTCTCCTATCTCTCAGTCAAATAAATAAATAATTTAAAAAAAATGAGAAATGAAAAAAAAACCTCTCCTCCCATACCAAGTGACATTATCGAAGTCAGAATCAGTCTTTATGAATATCTTCTTTAACCCTTTCTCATTTGCAAGTCTTTAATACATGTATTTTGCGCTGCTTTATATTATAGTGAATATACATACATGTTAGCCCTACCCTGTCCCAATTTGCATTCTTTTGCAAGCAGGCTGATTTGGAGGACTGAACAGAGCTCATGGCACCCAGAAGATACAAAATAAATTTTCACGGGCTTTCACTACTCAACGTACTTTCAGTCTTCAAAAACATTAAGTATCTATAAACAACTGTAAGAAAATAGTAGGTACCTTTTTTTATATGTAGAAACTTGTATGGAAGTGTTGAATCACTATATTATGTACATGTAACTAATATATACTGTATGTTAGCTAACTGAAATTTAAGTGAAAACTTAAAAACAAAAAAAGAACTTGATAAAAGCTGTGTATGAGCCATAGTAGTCTCATCTGTCTTCAAATAGATGTAATGCATATTTACGGATGATTTTAGGAGGCTCTCAGGGCTCTCTCCCTAAAAATTACCAATAGATCCAGGTTAAGAACTTGCATACAGAATGCTGGAAAATTTAGAATCATTCTGCATATTAGTTGATAGGCAAATCATTTTTTAAATAACTTGCTTCTCATTAAACATTCCTAGGTAAGAATATGTACCTGCTGATTTGGGTATTGTCAAATATGTTCATGCATATATTTTAAATGTCATGAAATGATAGTAGTTTTTCATTTGCCTCTAAAAAATCCATATTAATATTGATTTTGAAAGGATGATCATTGTAGCTAGGGAAGAAATAAAGAAGAGTGAGCCAGAGAGTGAAAAATGATCATAAATGCACTTTAAAAAAAGAGAGAGAGACTACTACATTGAATAAGAATCAGAGGTTGTTTATTTCTTTAAGTCAGTAATCATGAAATTAAGAACAGTTCAAGAGTTTATAAATTATGTTATTACATTTATTTTCCATGTTAAGGATCTTTTTATTTTGCCATGTAAGATGAATTTGTCTAAAAATGTCACTATAATGTTAAACTTGTGTTTTTAACAATTGGATCATATCTGAAGTTATGAATTTCTGTCCCTCTCCCTTTGCCCCTCCCACCTCTGCTCAGGCTCTTTCTCTTTCTAAATTAAATAAATAAATCTTTAAAAAAATAAAATGTCTCTGCAATTCTGGGTGGTTCAGGCAGTTAAGCATTTGACTCTTGATTTCTGTTTACGTCATGATCTCAGTACTGTAAGATGGAACCCCCTGTTTGGCACTGTGCTCAGGAAGCAGTCTGCCAGAGATTCTCTCTCTTCCACTCCGCCTGCTCTTCCCCTCTGTGTGTGTGTATGCTCTCTCTCAAATAAATATTTTTTATAAATTAAAAATTAAATTAGATGTCTTTGCCTTGCCTTTCCACTCAGCTAAATCCAACATTCTTCTCTAAGTCCAATTCTAATCATTCTAACTTTAAATCTTTTTTTTTTTTAAGATTTTATTTATTTACTTGACAGAGATCACAAGTAGGCATAGGTGGGGGGTAAGCAGACTCCCTGCTGAACAGAGAGCCCAATGCAGGGCTTAATCCTAGGACCCTGAGATCATTACCTGAGCGGAAGGCAATGGCTTTAACCCACTGAGCCACCCAGGTGTCCCGGGTGGGTCTTTTATTATTAGCCATATTCTTCTCTTGCCTTGAACATCTTCAGCTTTAAAAAATAATATATATTTTTCACATATCTGCTCATATGCTAATATATTAGTTGTTAATAATACATATTCTGTTCAGAGAAAAGTAGACTGCATGTATGATGTATAATTCGTCACCTTGAAAAAGAAATCAAAACTCTAAAAAAGATGACTTAAAGACAGTGGTAAAATTAAGTGCCAATAGTTTATCTCTAAGGAAGGGAAGAAGAAGTGTTGCCAAAACATTGTTAAGGATCATGGCAGTCCCTTAAAATCTATGTCTAGATTCCTCCTGTTTGAACTACCACTCTGTCCCTTCTCACACATACACTTCGAGATATTATGGGCAATTTGAATATAAGGAGGGAAGGGTCAATATGCCATGAAGATACATTTTAGGATATAGTGAGGGTCCTGAAAAGAAGGAAGGGTGACAGCTGAGGTGCCTTGCTGTTATCAACAAAGGAATGGAAAAAGGCTTTATGGTAGGCTGCATGACCTCTGACAGATTATAGTTGTGTTTTCATGGCCATGTACAGGGATTTTGTTTTTGCCCACATACTGATGTACTAAGAATTTCCTTTGAGCAGTAAACTAAGTTTACACATAACTATAAGATTTTTGATAAATGACTTATCCTTTCTATGCCTCGGTTTCATCCTTGGCAGAGTAGGAATTCTAACTCTATTCTTTATAAGAATCTGAAGAAATAATACATGTGAAGCACTTGGACCAGAAATAATACTTGGCATATGGAAACCAGGCAATAAATCTCTACTATCACTATAACTATTCTAAAGCAAGCTGGGAATTTACTAGTCTACTAGAAAGTTAACATTGATCAGACTTTGAATCACACATTCCAAGTAAATGTGACCAAAGAATGACTGCCAGTTTATTTGGCTCCACAAGAAGGAATATTTGGAAGTCCTAGTGTTGTATTCATGAAACAGTTTAGCTTACAACTACTCCAGCTGATATTGATCCAAAATTCTGCTTCTCACATCCAAATCCAGCCTGAATAGAAAATGAACAAATACCTTGCTCAGAGTGATACAGTCAATTATTTCATTTCTTCTTTTGGCCTGAAGTCTACAGATTAAAAAACACATAAATAATTTATAAAAACAAACGAGGTTTTTTTCCTTCTTAATGTGCATATTTTTATAGAATTATTCACTATTCAATATTAAAATGAATATGGATCAATGAATGCTTAAAGAAATTGATTAAGTGATGGAATGCAATGGATATTTTATTTTTCTTTTAACATGAGTCATGGAATGAATGGTAGTTTTGCTTTATTTTTTAAAAACATATTTATAGGGGTGCCTGTGTGGTGCAGTCAGTTAAGAGACTGATTTGGTTTTGGCTTGGGTGTGATCTCAGGGTCATGAGATTGATCCCTGCATCTGGCTTCATGCTTAGTGTGGAGTCTGCTTAGGACTCTCTCTCTCCCTCTATCCCTACCTGCCTCCTTACTCTCTCTCAAATAAATAATCTTTAAAAAATGTTTAAGTACACATTTATAGTCTTTCCTGTCCACCTGGATATTGAGAAAAATGACATATCTGCCTATTCAGAATGTCTTGAGGCTCAGCTAAAATGAAGTAATACAATTAATTTCTAAACCCTTTTATAAATTTATCAAATAGAGAATTAAAACCATTCATATTAATTTCAATGAAGTTCAAAAATAGTGAAATTTTTATCAGTTTAGCTGCTTTTGAACTCACCATTCTTCAACTCCATACCAAAGTAATAATAACAATAGTAATAAATTTAATTGATTTTCAATTTATTATCTGTCCTTGGAGAAGTTCTCAGGTCACATAAAACAATAGGTTGCTTTCTCAATTATGCTCTTGACCTGTCATGAACTTTAGTTTGGCTGCCTCTTTCTGACATATAATAACAGTAACTAGGAATATGAGGAGGAGACCAATTTATTTATGTAGCATTCAACAGAGCTATTATTTTTCCCCAGAATTAAATGAGGGATAATAAGATCAAGCCATTCCTACATCAGAGATATACAAATTTTTATCAATCTAATCCAATGTATAATAATTTTTAAAAACAATACAATGTCTAAGGAGGGCCTGTTAGGAACTCAGAAATATAATTTTTTGAAGTATACAGAATAGCAAAAAACTATTTAATTAACTTTTGTTTTAGAATAAGACAGCCATAGACCCATACCTAATTATTTCTCAAGTTATCAAGATGATAATATTCCTCAGTATTTAATAGACTCATTTAAACAAATCTGAAAACCTATTTCGTACCTTCATTTAGGACATATCCAAAGACTGTTTCTGGTAAAATGTATCACTGATAAAGCTTCCCTCCTTCGATTTCATTAGTTTTATAATAGAGATTGTTCTAATAGAGGGCCAGATTGATCCAAGCACTAGCACCCATGATGTGAATCCTGCATTTGGGAAGATACTTTGGTTTTCAAGGAAGAAAAAATTTCAATTCAAGCCAAATTAAACAATAAAATCATAATTATGTAACTTAAGATACTAGAGATAGAATTGGTATATGGGTAAACTTATTAGGGTTGCTTAACAATGTCAAAGAAACTCAGGCACTGTTCCTTCTTTGTGTTCGAATGGGCTGTCAGTTAACAAGTTGCTTTCTCATGTAGTGTTATATATAATCTGTATAATAACTGTGTATGGAGTCTTATGTATCCATGTACATACGTATGTGAAAGTAATCCATGAACTACCAAATGTCATATAGATGTGAGATGGTATAACTGACACTATTATTCTTACTCAATTTGAAATGTTTTGGCAGTAAAAAATCAGTTCTTCTAAACCTGACGTTGCTCAGTATTCAAAGAAGAGACATTTGAAGTTCTCAAAATAGAAACATACCCTTGGCAACCACACATTTACAATTCCAATAGAACAAAACTGTCAAGAACAATTTTTTTTTGTATTTTCTCTTGAAAATTAACAATTTTTGATTGAACTTGCAAAAAATTGCCATCAAATCTCCAAGAAGTGCTGTTCAGTACTGGAAAAATTCAGTGCCACACTACAAATTCCAAATATATCATTTAAAAAAATTTTTTTTAAATTTATTTATTTGTCAGAGAGAGAGGGAGAGAAAGAGAGCAAGCACAGGCAGACAGAGTGGCAGGTAGAGGCAGAGGGAGAAGCAGGCTCCCTGCCAAGGAAGGAGCCCGATGTGGGACTTGATCCCAGGACGCGTCCCCAAATATATCATTTTTGAAGTTGAGAACTTAGTGTAGCATCATTTACTTCCTCAATATTGCATTTGTACATTCATAATTTATTTTGTCAACAGGGTTCATTTAGTATTAAGTTTTATGGTTAAAGGTTAAAAACAAATAAGCAAACAAAAAAAACCCACAAGATAACTGAATGAGAGGAGAGGGATTTCATGTATCAAAGACAGATGCAGAACATTTCTAACCATGGGCAAAAATTTAAATATCTATGGGCAGTATATAAATGTGCTATTTAAAGGCTATGATGAACTTCGAAATACATTCTCGCCTTACTGTAAACCTTACCTTTTTTGAATATAAAACTGTCAAAAGTATAAATATTGCAATGAATGTAATATTCACTGTGATAAAAATCTGCTCAATTTGACATGTTTGAAGTTACAAAATTTGGCTACCTAAGAAGTAGAATGGTAGTTGTTCCACTGAAGAAGATTTTAAAAGTACAAAACAAACAAACAAAAAAACAAAACAAAACAAACAAAAAACCTAACATGATATTTATTTAGAATAAAAAAAGAGACACATTTCCAAAAGAGAATTCCTGAAGAAAGCAGAAAGTTGCTTACAACACATCTTCATACTGGAGGTACAGAACTAAGCTGTGTTTGGCACCTGAGCTTAACTAGCCATTGGAGAAAGGTAAGAGTAGTTTTGCTAGAAGTATATCAAGTTAAAATAATATGATACTGTTTTTAGCAGCCACTTTTTGTTTTATTTATTTATTTTATTGGTCATTGAGTTTCCTATAAACTTTTCCTCATACACTTCTTCCTCATACACTTTTCAAGAGGAATTTTTTTCATGTATTTAAGGCCTTCTCTCCAGTAGAGGGCATTGAAGTATATTTATCCAAGCCCCACTTGGACATTAAAACTTGAAAAATAAAAGTTAACAGAACAAATGCTTTGTGGATTGTCATAAGAAAGAAACTAGTATCATAAAGAAAATAGGGGAGAGACGAAGGGAAAGGACATTGAGAATATTTTTTTTTAATTTTAAGCAATATTACCATATATTTTAATCTCATTGTAAAACTGTATAAAAATCATTACTAGCCACTCTATTTTCCCAAAAAATGGCCTGAGAAAATTAAAACATACTTGACAAGTACCTGGGAAAAATACAGAGAGATTATCATTTTTATCTATAAATGGCTTGTAAAAAGTGGATATTTGTTCTTAAACTTAATTCTTTAAAACTTAAATTAAATATTCTTATCTAATGAAGAGCTTTTCCTGACAATTCCATATCTCATGGGAGAATTAATTTCTTCGTCCTGTGTGCTCCCACAGGATGATGTAGATATGGCTCTTTTCCTTCTTATAGTTAGGTACATGCTCTGGGGCTCTAATGAATTGTGACCTTCATGAGGTGAGAGTCCTTGTTATTTGAGCAATGCTTGGCACAGAGTGTCTGCTCAATTAATATGCATTGAATAAATAACAAAATGGCTAACAAAAATTTTTTAAAAATTCAAGAGAAGAGAAAAATTTTATCTAGAATATCAAATTGGTGATAAACATATAAATTCTAAAAATATATGACTAATAGAACTATTGAATTTTCTCCAAATTAACTTTAGCATAGAGAGATGTAAATGATTCATATTCAATACATACTCTGTTAGCTCTATTTATAATTTATTTCGTACTTGAAGGAGTGTTCCTTTCCTTCTTTCTTGACATTAAAAAGAGAGAATGAAAAAAAAAAGAGCACCCCTCTAGTGAAATCAAGAACATTCTTCTAATGAAAACCTCATTTTAAATAGATTAATGCGCCCTCACATCGGGCTCTCTGCTAAGCAGGGAGCCTGCTTCCTCCTCTCTCTGCCTGCTTCTTTGTCTATTCGGGATCTCTGTCTGTCAAATGAATAAACAAAATCTTAAAAGAAAAGATTAATGCTGAACATTATTAATTACCATAATTCATATTTTTAAAATATACACATGTGTGATATATATAGAGAGAGATCTGTTTATCTATCCTTAAATATATTGATATACAATAGTTACGCATATGCCCAAATGAAACTATTATTAAAATATGAGTGCCTCAAATATGACAATTAAAAAATCTTAAAATTATTTTTAAAATAATTGTTTTCTGTTTCTTTCTCTCATAAGATTAAATCTATGTTTTAAAGTTGTTTTTGTTGGATTAAAAACTCTTGGGTAGATAAAACACTAATCACTATGTACTGTGTATTTTTATATTCCTTTAGATAGACTGACAAATTATAATCAGCCTAATCAGATCCAGGAAATCTGGATTTTAGAGGTTTTATGTCATTCTGCATGGTTTTCCATTGTTAAAAAATAATAAAATATATATATGTAAATGAAAATGACATATTAACAAACAAGATGCTTTACTTCCTAATGTCATCGGAAATAGGAGACATGCTAGCAGAAATGTTATCATTCAAAATGTTATGATATGATCATTCAAGGGCAAGTCTTCTTACAACCAAGCATTATGACAGTGGCACAGTAAAATGACTCAGTGTGGCCACAGTAGCCATCAGTTTGGAGTAACTTAGCTACAGAGCAACTGCAAAGATTTAGGAGACTGGCCACAATTCACTTCTGATGACTATGCCAAAGTGGTCAATTTATTTTAGGTCTATAGATATGATTCAAGCTAAAGTGATACTTTCAAGTGATTATAAAATACATCCCCAAATAAAATTTCTTAAAAATGCAGCCAAATCACCAAGAAATAGATACTTTGTTTATTGGTATTTTTAAAAGAAAGTTATTTTCTTTTATATTTTATTATAATCAGTTTAATATTGTAGAAAAGCCTCTATCTGGAAAGCAGCAGATTTATCATGAGTAGATAGAGCAGACTCATGTTCCTAATGGAACGGAAATCCTGCTCAAATAAAGAGGAATGGCATTACAAAACATGTAGGATTATGAGGAAGAGTGAAACAATGAAGTTAATGCAGGGAACAGCAAGAGAACATAAAAGATATTTTCCTTTTGGGACAGTTAGGGAGAAATTAAGACTTCATAGTTCTCATGGAGAGGAGATATGAAGTTTTCTGTTTTTAACTAGTTTCTGTAACATAGAATAAATTTCTTCTGAGAATTTGCTGAAGATTTTGGCCAAGGTCACTAAGATTTTTTTTTAACTTAAAAATTTCATTAAGTATGGAAACCTTTAGTAACAAAGGAAGAAAATCAGATTAATTACATCTTTGAGTGAAATCACATTTAGTTTTAACATCAGAAAATGGCATAAAGTTCTTCATAACTAACCATTTAAAAATCCCCAAATATCTTGTTGTTTTTCCATCAATGCAATGAATGCTATAAATGATAATAACATAAAAACTTGATCAAAAACAGTGCAGGAGAGTAGGAATAAAGGAAAAAAAAGAGCCAGATAGATGGTAAAATTATTTAACTATTACATTAAATGTAAACATATTAATCACTTGAACTAAGTGGCAAAGGTTGCAAGTCTGAATTTAAAAGAAATTAAAAAACAAAAAAATGAACCACTACATCCTAATACCATATATAATTCTGAAGTATTGAAAGTTTTCCCCTGATGTCATGTTGTTCATTCCCATCTCTATTCAGTATAGGGCAATGAAAACTAATAACAGTTGTAAGTGAAGAAGTAAAACTCTCATTGTACAGCTGTTATGATTGTATGGGAAATGCTAATCCATGTAAAATAAATTATTACAATTAATAAATTTGACAAGGTTGTTAAATGCAACACTTAAATTTACAATAAATTGTGAAGTTGAGATCCACATATCTTATCACATGGATACACATATATATGTTGTTTTGCAAAAGAAACTTTAAAAATGTTTTTTAGCATATGAAAAGATGCTCGTTTACTTATAAGACTAAGATGTCATTTCTTACTTACACAATAGAAATATTTAAAAATTGAGCAATACAATGAAGTTGTGGGGAAGTAGGTATTTTCATATATTAATGAGTGAGATTTTGAAATGATTAAACAATATTGAAGGAAATTTGGCAAAAATCTAACAAAACATTCATCTTTTTGACTGTGTAGGCTCCCTTCCAGGAATTTATCCTAAATACATAACTCCATGAATCTGACATGGGATCACACTAGTTTATTATTGCACCATTATTTTAACAACAAATAGTGGAAATAACCTAAATGTAGATTCATATGAAACTTGTTGAATAGACTATGGTCCATCCATTTTTTTAGAGTTTTATGCAACTGGAAAACATTTTTTCTATAAACTTACATGGTAATTTCTAGAGTATATTAATTAGTGTTAAAAGCAAGAAGAAAATGTGTATTTATGATATTATAATTTTATATAAGAAATAAAGGAAAATAAACAACTACACTCATATTTTTTTTCAAAATAAAGAATAGTAAATTATAAACTAATGAAAATGTTTGTTTATGAAGCTGTGTGAACAAGGTGGAAGGAATAGATATGATAATAAAACTTCTTAGAATGTATATTTTTATAGTTTTGACTGTTAAACTGCGTAAATGTTTTATGTTTAAAAAAAATTTTGACTCTCAAAAAAAGAAAAAAAATCTATGTATTACTTACTAGATTTACCTTGCAAGATAGACAAAGAATCATGATATCGACACCACTATCAAAGCAAATTTACTCAATAGGGTTGAAGATTTCTTTCACAGTTGTTTTTGTTCCTGGAATACATTCTACTGAGTGTTAAAGTCTCATTATAAGAAAAGGGGCATCAAATTATGGAATGGAAGTAGATGAGGGAGAATCGTGTATCAATAGATTTGAAATAGAAGTAAGAATTTATAATTAAAATACCGGTGGAATTTTGATTGGAATGGCATTAAAAGTATAGATTGCTCTAGGTAGTATAGACATTTTAAAAATGTTTATTCTTCTGATCCAAGAACATGGAATGGTCTTCCATCTTTTTATTTCTTCTTCAACTTCTTTCATGAGTGTTCTGTAGTTCCTCGAGTACAGATCCTTTACCTCTTTGGTTAGGTTTATTCCCAGGTATCTTATGGTTCTTGGTGCTATAGTAAATGGAATCGATTCTCTAATTTCCCTTTCTGTATTTTCATTGTTAGTGTATAAGAAAGCCACTGATTTCTGTACATTGACTTTGTATCCTGCCACTTTACTGAA